>JAZHYW010067776.1:0-12029 GCA_037355805.1 Ixodes ricinus | reverse complement strand
TAAATGTAGCGGGTAAAATGTCGTCATGTGACCCATACACCTTGGGAAATTCACCGCACTTTACCTGTACGTCAACTCAGTTTCCCCGCTAAATTTAGCGGGAAATTTACGTCACGCGACCAATACACCAATTCAGTTACCTGCTAAATTTAACGGTAAACGGAGAAAAGTTCCCTTATGTGTCTGTTCCTTCGGCTAAAGTTTTCGTTTTGTGCATTACCGACTCAGGTGTTAAACAAGCTGAATTAGATATCCACCAGATCGCCTGCCCACCACAGTCTTTTGGAAACACAACCTCGCCTTTACACACGCACGCACACACACACGTGTACTACACACACGCACACACAGATTTACACGCTTACATGCACACGCATACATGTGCACACATACTCAAAACACATAAACAGTAGTGTACGTGGTATAGCTAATTTCCAACGCTTAAAGGGGTGCTCCGGCCGTTTTTTAAGCTACCCAAACAAATTGCATTTTCTGACTACCCGGGCTTCAGTCCGTCACGGTATGCTATTTATTTTCTCCAAATTCAAAATAGCATTTGAGAAAACCGTAAATGAAGTTGATGCCGAAACCAGCATTCAAATTTTCGCGCGCTCTTCAGTGGTGTGACGTCACACATGGTACAGACTTTCAGGTCGTGCATGTAGTCTTAAACAGAGTATGTCAAGTGTTCTTTGCGTGCTTCTCAGTGAATCAGTTACCAAACATTCTTTTCCCACCATCAAACGTCTTGTAATCAGTTGGGAACATGGCTTACGGCCCCCTTTGTAGCATTTCTGTCGTCACACTTCAATGTTGCCAGTAGGGGCTCACTGTTTGAGAAACACGATGAAAACGAAATTCGAAAATTCAATAACTTCGCGAATTTTTTTTCTTTTCACATAATACTTGGGGAACTGGTAGAGCCATGTCTATCGGTGGGTTGAGCCAATTTTGAAGCAAATCAACGGCCATGAAAAAATCGCCGGAGTACCCCTTTAAAGGGGCCCTGCAATCACTTTTTTACTAATTTTTAATTTGCACCAAAACCTGAGCGCACTGAACGTAGTAACTTAATGACACTTTTCTTTTCTCGAATTTCGCTTTATTTTAAAAGTTATAGGCAAATTAGAATTACAAAAACAAGCAAAAAAGAACCGCCTTCATGACGTCGTAGGTCCTGGCTTGAGTGGCCGTGAACTAGAGGAGGGCTAGTGAGCTCATCGAGCGCTCACGGCTGCCGCACTCCGTGTCGACGGCTCGAGAGGGCGCCACTAAACCGTGTGTTGGATAGGCTGTATGAAGCGGGCGGCCAGGGCGGCTCGCATTGCGTTTGCTGCGCGATTAAAGACTATTTCGGCATAACACTTCATTGGCCACAAACGACAGCAAACACGGGGTAAAGATCAGTACAGAACGGGAGCCACTTCGCGCTGCCATACCGCCAAATGGCCTTTCTACGCTCCGGGACCTTTCTACGCCCGCCATTCGTCGGCACCTCATCCCACTAGCCCTTTCTAGTATGCGCCGTTTTTTCCGCGGCTTGGCGGCGGGTATGTCGACGGGTCATTTCTTGTTTCCGTACTTTATAAACTGCATTTGTTTCTTTTCTGATCTAAAATACTGAACAAAAACTGCTTTCATACATAATTGAAACGGTTCGCGACACTTTTATTTTCTATCTCGACTTAAAAAAAGCTTTTAGCGGCTCTGACCAGTAGTAAGGCCAGGACCTAAGACGTCACATTTTGCGCGCTTTCGGTACCGCGGGTCGCCCTCGTCGGTGGAGGAGGTTTCCCCGTCGTCCGGTTAAAATATGACGCACTGATATTTAGTTACTCTCTCCGTGCCCGCTGGATTGCCCGAACCCCAAGAGACGTGGAAACCGCAAAAAAGGTGGACGCTTAAATATGATTGCAGGGCCCCTTTAAGTTGTTTTTTCTTTCCCAGTTAATTGAAGATTACAGCTACACGTTGCATATTTTCATAGGTCAAACTGGACCCTCTGTTTGGATAAGTCCCATTACACGGTGTGTTTAAAATTACAGACTGTCACAGCTGGCACCTGTGTGCGCTGTGGTCCAGACACTGAGTATTTCAAAAGCCTTTAGACTGAAACTCCCCGTTCGTGGCGAGAAGTTTCGGTGTCGCCATCTAGCGGGAGCGCAGCGGAACCCAAAGTGAGGACGCCGCCGTTTCTAGATTTCAGAGCTGAATAAGCCCAGCATTATGCGAGTGCTTGATGTATCAATAAACGTTTACCACCACCACCAGAGCTCCCGAATGGGCTTTCGTTCAGCCTGGCTGTCTCGCTAGTAAACTTTCATCTCTTTTTTTTCTTGTTTTTTTTTTATTTTATGTTTTTGCATTCGTCGCGGACGATTACATAATCTGCGTCTGGCAGGTCTTCATCCCGGGCTTCAACGCTGCTAACTGGGGTGTTACTACATTTTTGTTTTGTCCTGGGCAAAGCTTGGCAAAGACGCTCATTTTGAACTCACTAATGATTTTAATTTTAATTTTTTTAATAGACAGTTCCAGAAAAAAACATTTTTTTCTCCCACTTCTCTGGATAACAATCAAATTCACCATTTTTGTCCTTGTTTCCTTCCTTGAGATAAACATACTAGACATCTATTCCGCTTGTTGCATCTTTGAAAAATGAGGGGCAGTCCTGTAAGGCCCATTTGCTTTTATACACACTGCGTGGTCTTTACGAGGCCTAATAAAATCACCAGCAGCGTCACGTTTATTATTTTAGTACAGTGAAGAAGTGAATGCTCCCATCACTTAAAGTGTAGTATGACGAAATCTTAAAAGATTTAACGAAAAAAGAAGTGCTGCATTCTGAAAAGGACACAATTTAAAAGCCTGACGCGAATTAAAATAAGAAACACATTATGCGCAATTAAAATTAAAAGAAAAAATAAGCATAGGCAAGCTTCCAATGAAAATCGTTTTGTCAAATTATCTTTATCAACGAGTCATTTTGTTAACATCGTGCATGACGCTTCGATGACAGCCATTTGATACACTGGACACACGTAGATGTTATGTGATGTCCGTAATGACAATATAATTCAAAAGAGAGGGAGATGTGGGATTCTTTTATATCTGACCTGCGAGTAAAGAAAGTACATTTTAGATTAAGTTATGATTACTGTAAATAAAGCAGAACAAACCCAAGGACCACAGCCAGTATTTTGATACGTTATATGACATTTTGTATTGCCCATAGGCCGTCTAGAATAATGAACACTCGTAGTATATTAAGCATAAACATTCATCAACCCACCGTTTATCGCACGATAAAAAAGAATCACAGTGGCGTCTGCCGGTGGGCAAAATAGTGAAACATCCAGCTGCTGCACCGTAAGAAAGGCATGATTTGTTCGAATGTGGGATCCTCGGGACCCAAATTGTTAAACAGACACAGGAGCGTTCTTTCGTATTGGACATCGTAAAAAGGACTCAATTCTTTCAACTTTGCAGCGCGACAGGTGACACGGACAACACGGAGAAAGAAATACGGGCGCGGGGAAAAAGGAAAGGCGGATTATCGGATTATCGTGAGCGAAGAGTCCCGCCAGTGAAATCCATACGGAGAACCAAACAGACGCTCGAGAAGAAAAGCCAAACATAATACAAAATAGAACACGATTCGTCGTGAAAGCATCTGATAAGCGGTTCGAGCACACCTCGCGTTCGCCCACTCATTTCGGCCCTGTTTTATTATAATATCTACTTCCCCAGCTGTTTTTCTCTCAGATATAGATGGAAACTTATACCTTTTTCGGTCGAGCGTGTTGTGTCACCGCTAAGAGAACAATGGGGAGTTTTCGTAGATCGTGTTCGCCGTCCCGCAAGGCCCTCCGCAACCCGCTACGATACCGGGAACTCTACAGTCAAGGCTATCGGCGCGCAGGCGCAGTAGCAATTTCTTCATTGCGGAACGCTTAGCGGAGGGGGCAACGCGGTCTACGAAAACTCCCTAATGACGAGCCACCGCGCCGTGTCCGAAAGCAAGCAGTCACGCCAGTACCGCTATGGCGCGCGCGATGTAAACAACCCGGGCATGACGAAAATAATCCCTGGAGAAGGGGAACAAGAGGAAAAGGACAAACGCAAACCTCCAAACATAGCTAGGTGACTGGTGAGCGACCGAAAAAATCCTCCTGCCAGAAGGATTTTTCGGCCGCTCACCAGTCACCTAGCTATGTTTGGAGGTTTGTGTTTGTCCTTTATCCCTGTTGTTCCCCTTCTCCAGGGATTATTTTCGTCATTCTTGTCCAGCTCGCTTGCACCTTTGCATTTAATTGCATTATGATCGAAACCCGGCATCCTCACATTCCTGGTATCAAGCGACATTCACGTGCTGCTCTGTGGCGCCTCCTGGCGTGGTTCTCGCCGTGGAACGCGGAACGCAAGTTTGTCTGCTTCTTCTGCAAGTGTTGCGGTGACGTCAGAACGACGCCGAGTTCTGATTGGCTCTGCTTGAAGGATAGTAAGTAGACCTCAAGGCAGCCTGCTTTGAGCTCTACTCACTATCCTTCCAATCGGAGCCAATCAGAACTCGGCGTCGTTTTGTCGTCACCGCAACCCTTGCAAAAGAAGCAGACGAACTTGCTCTCCGCATAGGATCGGCTAATGCCACTAAATAAGCTACGCTTCAGAGTAACGAAACTTACCTATCTTGGTGCTTAAAATTATGGTTGTCAGTTATCTGATGCTCTATCTGAAATCACAGGAAACGCTTTCCCGTCCTCTACTAAAGTTTAAAACAGTTACCGACAGAGCAAAGTTATATTATATGAGCTTCGTAACACCGAATCTAATGCTGAGGAAGTCGCACTTTGAATTATGACGACCGGCAGTTGCGTCTTCTCTGTACTAAGGACGAAAATGGCGGCGCCCACAACAATATCGGGGAAGAGAGTGCCATATTCTAAGCCAGGCACGTATAGCCAGGATTTTGTTTCGGAAGGGGGCCCGTCATGACAAAATGCTGTATGAGGGGGAGGGGGGAGAGGAGGTCCCAGCAAATTGAAAGATTTCGGGGGGGGGGGGGGGCGCCGGGCCCCGTGCGCCCTCCCCCCCCCCCTCCCGTGGCTACGTACCTGCTCTTAAGGGTAGCTCATTTTAGTCTAGAACGCGTCTGCGAAAAACCAACCGAAAGCGGGGGGGGGGAGGGGGCGGGGGCGGGGGCGGGGGAAGTTGTTGGGATAAGACGTTACGGCTGGAACGTTGCGCAGATCTATTTTGTTAAACCAATATTTGCCATGTCACCAAAAACTGACCTTTTGGCTGGTGTGTATAAATTTTTTCATTAAAAACAGTTTACCTTGGGAAGGGGGGGGTGGGTGACCGTCGTCCGCCTTAACTCCCCCCCCCCCCCCCCCCGACCGAAGGTGGCACAAAATTCGGATGGGAAAATACTTCCCAACCATGTTTTAGGAAATAAACAACCTGTGGGTATTGAACGCACAAAAATCAGAAATGTGATTTTTTGACAAATTTTTTTTTTGCAGCTTACGTGCAGTAAACATATACCCGTTTTTTGTTTCTTTTTCTTTCCAAAACATCAATTTTTGCCTTCTCTCACTTTTGCACGATGTTCGGCTAGTTTTTCGCCCATGTGTCCTTTAAGACCACTCGTAGTCATAGCCAGCATTGACTAAAAAGAACGGATGACCATCTAAGGCGGCGTGCTTTCGAAAAAGCAATACGGGTAGCAATGAAGAGAGAGAGGAGGATAACCGGGGACGTCGGAACACCGAGCAAGAAGAGACAAAGTCAGCTAGCTTGGCGTCTACCCGCTCATCCGTCCAACCAGAGCTCGGTGTGCTGACGTCTCCGCGTATCCTCCTCTCCCTTAAAGACCGGCGACCAGTTCGCGCTTTCCACTTTTTCCCCGCTTCCTCCTCTCCCCCTGCTGCCCTGTCCACCGTTGCCTCCTTCCTCCTCCCTCATGGGGAGGAGGATCTTCTGCCTTGCAGAATCTTGAGTCCGGTTGTCGGCCTTTAATAGACCTATTGCAGTATTACCCAAGCATCAAGGAGAATGCAGGGATTGGTGTTCCACGCGCCGCACGCGCACGCCTTCCCCGTATAAAGATTCGAAGTAAATAACTAAAATAAAGCGTTGACGGACGCGCGTGAGAGATGCCATTTGTTTTAGGTATTTGCTTCAGAAAATTTACTAGTGCTGAGGCCGGCACGTGCGGCTCGTGGAACACCAATCCCTGCATTCTCCTTGATGCTTGGGTAGTCAGAGCAAATGGTCATGTGCAACCCGTACAGTCCGTTCCCTCTAAATAATCGCGTCAGAGAGCAAAGCACCCTACGGCCCCTCTTCCCTGCAGGGCCCCGAGGCACGAGGGGTAGCTGTACCTTCCAGGCCATCATCCCGCCCCATGGACGTCATCCCGTCTCGCCACCTCGGACACCTCGATCGAGAAATCTGCCCCCTCCCGCGACTGTGGGGCATTCTAAGAAATCTGGACTGTCTACTTTTCTGCAAATCATCTGGGAAATCCACTTAGTGCAATGTAAGGAGGAAGGCTCAGCCAATGACGGGGTTGAAAAAAATGTCCATTTCGCGGCATCGCCAACTTGTGGTGGCATGCTCCAAACTTCCGGGTCACAATAAAAAAAGAAAAAAAAAGAAGAAGAAAAGAGCAACAAATAAAGAAAAAACAAGTGTCTTAAGTAAGTAAGTAATAAGATTACACGTGTTTTTATGGAGCTTGTTATCTTCGGCCTTTTTATTTTGTGATTCGGTCCTCAGCGTTCTTTTTTGGATAAGGCCTCAGTCCGACTTCCTGCGAAGCGAGAATAGGATGCTTGGGATGCTGTTGATTACAAAATTACTTAAAACAAAAATGGCATTTACCTTTACACACACAATTAAATAAGATACCTAAACCAGTAACAAATCGAAAATTTAGACAAATATCTCAAGTCTCAAAGCGCTTATCAGAACGCGCCAGAAGTCGGACGGCCATTGCATCAACGATGGCTGCGCTCGCGGCAGCTCTGGCTTCCACGACGTGCTAGAACAGGGGCTACGATCGTTATAAAGTCAGCTCCAACCCTAAACATGTTCCCTCCTACAATATTTGATGCTACGATTCTGCGTGGATACACTCCTCCTGCGTTCCGAAACAGTAATTGCGTCGCTGCCGCTAGCGCTTCGGCGATGCAGCAGACGCCACCATCTTGCCCTCGCGCACCACAATGACGTGCCCCTAACACACCCCAAATGGTGGAAACAATACGCGGCGTCCACATCGCTCAAAATGGCCGCGTGGAGAGCCTTTCTCGCCATATAGAGGAAAAGGTCCGCCATTTTCCCATGCATTCTGGCTGCCGCAAGCGGCGGAGCATGGAGGCAGACCCTTGGCGTCCCACACATGGTTACCAACTGTCTTCGATTTCACGAATATAATTATATCATCAGAGCAGTTTCATGAACTTCAACAATCCACGTATTTACCGGTGGAAAGATATTCAGCGTTCCTTTCGAAGCTTTCTTTTGCATACCGCGCAGGCATACGTCCTCGCGCAACGCAAAACAAAACCAGATAAACGGCTTCGCGGATGGGGCGCGCGTGGGCACGGCCGAGGAATACGAAACCGCGCAACCACCAGATTTCCGAGATTTCGACAGAAGGGAAGAATGCAGCGTAATGAGTTGATTGCTTTTGTATAAGCGTTAGAATAGCTCAAAGTTCAGTTTACAACGTTAAATTATCACTGTCTATTTTGCTGAGAGTTTTCAGTCTTCGCGATTACCACTGCGACTGTCGTCCTTCAGCTGGCAACATTGCTTTCTTTCTCTCGTGTTCTGTCGTTCTCTATCGCGATCTTTCACTCGGGACGCCAGATGTCGGCGCACGGGATTTGCCACTCCTCCTCTCCCACCTTTACCCCCTTGTTTCTTGCAAACGTGTATACAGAGTCTTGTATAGCATTGGTCACATGACATCAATATACATATATACACAAACTCTGTGCGACGCAACCGGCGCGCGACCACGAGGTCGTTACCGAAGGTAGGCAGTGAGAACCCCAGCGAAACGAAACCATGCATGCCGCGTACATTGGTACGCATCGAAGCCGGAGCGGTGCAGTTGCTCTGGGTTAATGAACTGCCGCGTCGTCAAGTGCTCCTAACCTTGATGAGTCCTGTCTCGTGGGGACAAACTTTCATATTTTTTGAACTGGTCGATGATTTGTGGTACAGTGACAACCATAGACCCGTGCCGCGCCAGAAATTTGGTCTCCCGATCATGTCTGCTACTGTGTCTGACCAGGGGCGGATGCAGGAATTTCCTGAGGGGGGTCAGGTGTTGGTCAGCGTGCCATATGTTTAGGAACCCCTCCCCCTCTCCTTCGTTTTACGCCCTAAATTTTACACAAGCAGAAATCAAGAGGGGGGTCGGGACATCCGGACCCCCCTCTAACTCCGCCCCTGTGTCTGACGCGGCTGACATATTCTACACTGTCGCTTTGCGCTCTGTATTTCTGTTAATGCCTTAGCATTTGGACGCTTGTTTTGACGAAAACCCAGAGGTGTCTTTCATTTGCCAGCGCCGTCGGAGAGAGGGAGAAGGAGGGGGAGAGCTGCGAGAAAGCTTTATTTGCTGCAATTCTTCGGCAAAACAAAATAAGAATATCTTCGAGTTTCTATAAAAATTCCTCAGGAAACAGCTCGTTCACACCAAATTGTTTTCTCAGCTCCGTGCTCTCGGAGCCGATGTTGCCCCACTGGCTTCTGAGGCCGGTTCCAAACATAGTAGGTCACCGCCACACCAAAGTTAAAAGCAGCAACAAAAAAAGAATATATATATATATATACATACATACATACCTATATTCAATGACGTAAAAATATGGCGCTGTGACCTCGATCGCAGTTCGCGAGTCGTTTAACGAAAGTGACTTTTTCCTTTGGTTTTAAAGTGCGCAAGGGGTGGTGGCATTTCATGGAAAAGCGGGCAATCTTGTGTAGGGCCCGACGTATATATACTGACCGATGTAAGATCAATCAAACGTACAATTAGATCTGCGACGTGCCTGTCGCGCTCAGTCACACCTCCTTGGTCTGTCTCTGTGAGAGTGCGCGCACGCATCCAAGTCAGGGCACGTAGCCAGGATTTTGTTTCGGGGGGAGCTCTCGCCCATGACAAAATGCTATATGAGGGGGAGGGGGAGAGGAGGTCCCAGCCAAAATGGAAGATTTCGGGGGGGGGGGGGGGGGGGGGGGGGGGCCGGGCCCCATGGGCCTCCCCCCCTGGCTACGTGCCTGATCCAGGATTCTTGATGGTTTCCCCTTCGCATTATGACAAAGCTTGCGCAAGATGCCACGCGTAATTTATGAAAGAAGTGGGAAGATAAAAACAAAGCTCACCTCTCCGATTAGCGCAGAAGAGCACCCCGATTTCGCTCGTGTTCCCAGTGTGCCTACACATTTGTATTTGCCCGATATTTTCTTTTATCAAAAAGTAAACTAAATTTACATGGACGGCATCAAATTACAAGCAAAAAATAATAAACAAGTATTTATGGTATTAGTTTTATGGAAAAGGATTTATTTTGTTGTGAAAAAGGTGTTTTTATGGAAAATGATCATAGTGGTATTAGTGTGACTTAAATCACGATTTTGATCATCTTGATTTTTTCCACCCTGAACTCCTGACTCAACGAATTTGGGGTAGATTAATTTCAGAGTATAAAGCCTCGTAAAATTTCTAAAAAAACTGAATGCAGTGATTGCAACTTCTAGAAACCGGGAAGGTTTCTGTCGGAAGCCAGCTTGCAGTGCGATTCATGGAAGGTGTAAAATTTATTTTTGATATGTATAAGAAGTGAGAACAGCTAAGCGACCTTCTTAGCTCTGCCCTAGCCCTCGGCGTAACGTCACCCCAACGCACTCGCTCAAAAAGCCAAAGTTTCGTCCGTAACCGCCTCCGCTGCCACAGCGCGCGTTTTTCAAAGCGCTCCCTGTAGTTCCCGCAGGAGCATATATATATATATATATATATATATATATATATATATATATATATATATATATATATATATATATATTCCACAGGTTCGACAACTACGAATGTAAGCCGCAGCAGGTATGAAACTAGAAGGTTTGGATTATAATCTAAAGTCCGCAGTAAATTGATAGCGTATATTGTTCGTTTTGAACATGTTTCGAACAAACCGGAAGAAAATATAATTTAATTTAATAAATGCAGAGAGTTGAAATCGCATTCTTTATATCGTCGTTCTAACGACTATATAAAATGCGGTTGAATGTCTATTTGTCTTTCCGGCATTTACCCCTCGCTGCATTTGAAAATGCCTCAACTCCCCGCAAAAAAAGAAAAAGAAACTACAAATTGGGGAGCGCGGTCATGACGGCGAAGGAACTGATTAAAACTCATCCGTACCCTCGCGCCATCTGTGAAGAGGCACGCGAACTGTTTGTACGGAGAAAACCCCAAAAAATCACATTAATATAAAAAAATAAATTGGGGGCGCTTTAACCACTACAAGCAAGAAGACAAGGCCTGAAGACGTCATCAAAACAGAAAGCGCTTTTTTTTTTGTGTAGCACGCGGATACGCTGTATTTAGTTACGTATTTATGTATTTATTTTATGTATTTTATGTTTATTTTCAAGGGTTCTGACGAGCCACAAAGGTCCAGGGGGACGTTACGGATGAAAGTGGGAATAACAATTTGTACTGTGACCAGAAAAAAAATGTTTATCAGCGAGTGGCGTAGAGACACCGTTTTCCTCTGGAATAATGCGCGGTGGGCCCTGTTCTAATGTTGCAATAACTATAGATTAGTTTTAATCGTTGCAAACAGTGCGTCCATTCATTAATCAGATACTGTATACGGCATATGCAAACGTTAAATGCAAACGTTGGAACGCACTCTAAACGGCTGTTTATATATCTTTACCATAGACGCTGTCACAGCTGCTGGTGCGCGCGCGTCTGCATGCACGCGAGGGCCAGCTCACCCTGCGCCCGCGCGGTCGCCCACGCCCTGCTAGCATCACCCTCTCCCGCGCCTGGGCGAGGGTGATGTGGCTGTAAATCAGCCTCACGAGAGCGGAACGATGCCTCGTGCATGGAACGCGCGCGCACCGGTAGCTGTGACAGCGCTGTAAAGCGCGTCCTATGGTAAAGATATAAACAACCGTTTAGAGTACCGTTGGTTGAGACTAGCTGAGACGCCAGAAAGTCTGGTCGGTACCATTTTGAGTGTTTGTGCGTATGGCGCGTGCTTTGCTCGCCTTCCTAAGTGACACAAACGCACGTGCTGGGCTGCGGAGATCGTGCGCAGGGCTGTGAAAGTGTCAACAAATTTAGAATCGCCTCAAGAGTGGGCTGGCGTATCTAGAGTGTGCCGGCCACCTGACGAACGCGCATAACTCCGCACCGTTTGATGCTATTCGCAATAACGATAATCATTCCCAAAGGATGTTTTATTACTGCGGTAAGATGGATGGTTACATATGTGATACCCCTGTTTTATGTTCAGTTAAAAATCCTCCTTCGCAACAAAGGTTCTTAAAGAATCGGTTAATCATTTCGCGATCTCGACTCTGCACATATACCTTTCGACGTGTGCTGGATCGACGATTATTTAAATGCAGGTTCATCTTGAAGTCCTTTAGTACTGTTTAACGGCACGTTAAAGTCCTTCAGAAGGAATTTCTTTAAAGAATCGGCAACTGGAGCACGCCGATAGGCGCGTGGGAGATCACGAGCCGATTAACCGATTTTTCAAAGGGGTTCAGTCTGAAGGCCATTAACGTGCCCGTAGGTATCAGTTCCTGCAATTGGGGGTTAGGTTCATTCAACAAAACTTTACTTTGGAACCGCTGTCTCAAACTAAGCCGGAAGTTCACGAGAACAAAACAAAAATAGAACCACCGAATCACCGCGTCAAATGCTGACAACGTGGTGATCTCACGACCATCAAACCCGCAATGAATGCACAAAATTGCTGCACTTTATC
>JAZHYW010067775.1:0-14204 GCA_037355805.1 Ixodes ricinus | reverse complement strand
CCCGCCTGTCACGCGGGAGACCGGGGTTCGATTCCCCGACGGGGCAGCTTTACACCTGCAGCTTTTTGTTTTACCCCCACGTTTTTTCTTTTTTTTCACTATACTTCAAACCTGCATGCTGCGGTTAGAGTTCCCGTCCCATAATTCTCCGTTCCTCCTCGTTAGTATACATGCTGGTCAGTGATCGCCACATCAGTCACGCCGGATTGCCCGTATCCGATTCTCCTGTGACGTGTGGAGTCAGTCCTTTTTACGCCATTGCAGCTCTTTCTTTTTCTGGTCAAGGTTCTTGTTGAGAAGACCAGATTCGATGGTGCCAAACGTATGTGCAGAAGGCTCCGTACAGGACCTGAGTACGGAGCAATGGCGCTGCTACGGTGCCTATGACGTCACGTGCAAGGCATGTATAGTGGTCAGTATCCCCGCCTGTCACGCGGGAGACCGGGGTTCGATTCCCCGACGGGGAGTATATATGTTTATTTTTTGTTTTACCCCCACGGTTTGTTTTTTTACTATATTCAAACCTGCATGCTGCAGCTAGAGTTCCCGTCCCGCAATTTTCGTCTCTCCTCGTTAGTATAGTGGGATTCCATTTCCTGCCACCGGCGTGAGCAGACGTGGAATGTCGAGCTCCTCCGGAGCGGTTTCAGCGGCCCTTGGCCGCGGTAACAGGAACATGGCTTCTGCCGAACAAGACTACCAAGTTATCCTGCCAACGCTTCCAACAGGTACAACAATTTTGAATACTGCTTTTTTGCACGCCGATGTGACCATGAGGCCATACCGTCTGGAACATTTTCGCGACGCCCTGGCTGGCCTGGCGCTGCTCCCCGAGGTGGTCGCCTTGGGGGCGTACCAGTACAACCACGTTTGGGCCGTCACGTTCAAGAGCGTCGAGGGCAAGAAAAACTGCTCGCCGCCGGGGACGTTACAGTCAAGGAGGGACGGTGCGTCGTTGTCGACCCAAGCAACCAGGACACGCGTCTGAAGCTCCACTGGCTGCTGCACCACGTCCCGGACGACGAAGTGCGAGTGGCCTTGGCGCCCTACGGAAAGGTGACGGAAGTCGCCAGAGACATGTGGCGGGCCCAGGGGTGCGCCGGCATGGCGTCCACGACGCGCTCGGTGTCCATCCGGCTCAAGGCCGGAGTCACCGTGGACTCCCTCCCTCATCAGCTGCGCGTCGCTGGGGACCTGGCGCTTGTGGTTGTACCGGGCAGGGCGCCGCTGTGCCTCCGGTGCCGAGGGAAAGGCCACATTCGTCGAGAGTGTCGTGTGCCGCGTTGTGCTCTCTGTCGGCGCTTCGGCCACGAAGACAGCCAATGCGTAAAGACGTACGCAAGCGTCACGGGGCCCGTGGGGAATGAGGACACGTCCGAGCTACTCATGGATGTGGTCGAGGCCCAAGAGGCGGCCGGCGGCGGGGGTGGCGAGCCCCCCACAGAGGCGACGCCCACCTTGCTTTCCGCCGGGGGCAGGGCCGACAGCGGGAGCGACGGTGAGCGGCGCCTTCGGCCTGAGGCACAGCCTGAGGGCGATACCCCGGCGTCGGAAGGTGTCACAGAGACCGCAGCTTCGGCTGTGGCGGCGACGCCCAGCGAGGAGTCGGAAGTCATGAGCGTCGAGGGGACAGGCTCCAGCGGCGCAGTCCCCAAGCGGGCTCGCGAAGACGTCGACGAAGGTCTAACCGTGAGTGCGGCCCTTCCCGAGGAACCACCCCGAAAAGCGGCTCCTGTGCGTCGGGCAAGCCTCAAGCCTAAGCCCAACATCCCTCCGGAGAGGCGACCACCAGCGACACCGCCCCCGTAGACGCGATGGCTGGGCACCTTTTCTCGGAGTGGAAACCAACAGGACTCCGAGGGGACGATGCCCCCGTGCCGCCGCTTTGTGGCCCGAACTTTCGGCGAACCCTTTCGTCGGACTTACCGGGCGGCACACCGAGACTGTGAGTCTGTCGTCGATTTTCAGCGACTTGAGGTGAGCACCATGCGGCCCGTTTGATCTAGTTCTTGATGGCAGTAAGCCTTGAGACAGCGCTTCGCGTCGCCACGCTAAACGTGCGAGGCCTGGGAGCAAGGCGGCGGCAGTACCAGCTGAGCCGCCTTTTCCTGGAAAACGACCTTGACGTAGTCGCTGTCCAAGAGACAAAGGTGGAAGGCGAAGAGCAGACGGACCGCATGGTGCAACCGTTCAGATCGCGATACAATGTGTGTGTGTGCCACTCTGTTGGTACATCGGGGGTTGTGCTCTTTTTTTGCGTAATTCTTTGGGAATTGTGGAAGAAACAGTGATTGTTTGCGAATCAGGTCGCTTGATTGTGTGTGATTTTTGTTTTTCGGGGTTGCAGTGGCGAGCTATCTGCGTTTATGCGCCAAACCGGGAGAGTGATAGGAGAATGTTTTTTGAACGCGTTGCATTTTACCTAAACTGCGAAAGATTTGTTATTTTTTTGGGTGATTTTAACTGCGTCTGCGCAATAGAAGACAGGGCGCGACAGCCGCCGCTTCGGGACCAGAGTGCTTTATTTTTAAACTCGTTAGTGCAGGAGTGCAATTTAGAGGACGTCGGGTTTGTTTTGTCGAAGGCAGATTTTCCCCAGTTTACACACTTCCAACGCGAGAGTCACGCGAGGCTAGATAGAGCGTATATCTCCGCAGCCCTGGTTCCACTGTGCGAAAACTACGAAGTCAAACACGTTTCTTTCAGCGATCATAGCCTGGTAATGTTTTCAATCGGATCGAAAGAAACAAAAACGCAGTTCAACTGGGAATTGTGGAAATTTAATGATAAGCTACTGAGAGATGAGATTTTTATGGACGGGGTAAAACAAAGCATTGGGAAATTGCTGGAGGCTGAGTCGGGAAACTCTGTTGAACTGTGGGAGCACTTTAAAGATGAAGTCAAAATTAACGCGATTGAAAGATCGTGTATCTTACGCCGCCAGGAAAAGCAAAAAGAAAAAGAGCTACAGTGTCAGTTAGATTTTCTTTTAAGCGTTGAATGTGCGCAACCCGGAAAGTTCATGAGAGAAATAAAAGAAGTTAAAAGTAAAATGGAGCTTATCGATATCGAAAAATATAGAGGAGCCGTGATAAGAGCCCGCGCCGAACGTCTGTGGTTGGGTGAAACGCCGACGAAGCGTTCACTTGGGGATGAGAAAAGATATGCGACGCAAAATGAAATAAAAGAAATAGAGCATGGGGCCGTGGTTACTCGCGATAAAAAGACCATCGAACGCGCTTTCGTGGAATATTACCAAGATCTTTTGGGTCGCCGCAGACACGTGGAAGAAGGATTTGCCAGCGTTTTTCTGCCACTCATGCCAAAATTAGATGACGAAATTAAAGCCGGCCTTGAGGCACCGATTAGCGTGGGAGAAATAGAGAAGGCTATTGACGAACTGCCTCCAGGCAAATCGCCCGGTCCCGACGGCTTAGGTGCCGCCTTCTACAAGGCTTTCAAAGCTGATGTGGCTGAGGTCCTGCACCGCACGATAACGGAGGCGTACGATAGAAAAGCAGTGCCTCCATCCTTCCGGAAAACGCATATAGTATTAATCCCCAAAAGTGATGATCCCGCGAAACTGTTGTCTGTTAAGTCCTACCGTCCCATTAGCCTAACAAATGTAGACTATAAAATCGTCATGAAGGTCTTAGCGCGAAGGCTGCAAGGTGTAATACAATCTATCGTCGGGCCCCACCAAACATGTGGCATCAAGGGGCGAACGATTGCAACTAACATACACGTAGCAAGAAGTATCTTGGAATGTTGTGATGCTTTCGAGGGTCGCGTAGCTATGTTGCAGCTTGATTTGGAAAAGGCGTTCGATAGAGTAGTACACGACGTCCTTTTTTGTATTTTAGAGCACGTGAACGTTGGGTCTTTATTGGTGGAATGGGTTAAAATGTCCTACGCGGAGTGTTTTGCGAGTGTGATTGTTAATAAGAAAGTTACTGAAAGTTTTCAAGTCCTCTCCTCGGTACGGCAAGGGTGCCCATTATCGCCATTGTTGTTTGCTCTCTATTTAGAGCCTTTTTGTTTAAAACTTCTTTTCAATGAAAGAATACGCGGTTTTAGGCTGTTGTCGAGCGAAGTCAAGGTACTTTCGTACGCAGACGACATTGCCGTCTTCTGCGACGACAAAGAAAGTGTTTGCGAGGTAGTCAAAGAAGCACTTAATTTTTGTAAATTTTCGGGCAGTGTTATCAATTGGGATAAATGCGTGGGCTTATGGCACGGTAGCTGGGAAAGTACACCAGCTGTTTTTGAAAGAGTCACTTGGTCTTGTTTGCCGGGCAGGTACCTCGGAGTGCCGCTTGAGCACTACCGCGATTCTACGGAGTACTGGAGGGAAGAAGTCGAGAGGGCTCGGGATAAAACGGCAAAGTGGGGGGTCTAAATCTTTCAATGTTTGCCCGCTCCACAGTTTGTAATTTGTTTATTGTGGCTAAAGTCTGGTACGTGCTCCAGGCTTTGTGTATGTCTAGAGTCAGCGTTCAAAAGTTCCACCGAGTGTTCGCGATTTTTGTGTGGGGGTCG
Source organism: Ixodes ricinus (assembly GCA_037355805.1). NCBI lineage: Eukaryota > Metazoa > Arthropoda > Arachnida > Ixodida > Ixodidae > Ixodes > Ixodes ricinus. The sequence continues at coordinate 9,665 of JAZHYW010067775.1, read as the reverse complement.
GTGTGGGAGCGCACCGGTCGTACAAATTTGTTCCGCTCTGTGAAAAGTGGCGGGCTAGCCATGACTCATCTGTTTCTGCGGCAAGTGGTGTCAAGATTTATGTTCCTGCGGGATCAGAGGGATCCTTTTCTGCGGACTGTATTACAAGTTAGGCTCCGTAATGCATTGTCTGAGTTTGTTGTGTCCTCGAGTGATGTCAGATGTACGCGGGTTCAAGGTTTTCTGCGCGAAGTGATTTTGGCCTTTCATTTCCTCAGGGTTCGATTTTCGTTGGAGTATTTAAGCGAAGTTACTCGAAAGCGTCTGTACAAAGACTTAGTTGAGGTGGTCTTCCCCGTGCCCTTGTATCGGTCTCTTTTCTGTGAGGGCCCGGGCCAGGATGTCCTCAAAAGGGTTAAACGGATGCCAGTAAGGCCAGCCGTGAAGTCTTTCTTTTTTCAGCTGCACACCGGCACGCTTCCCGTTAAGCCCTGGCTTGAAGAAAAAGGCATTTTTGTTCCTTGGTCGATTAACTGCCTCTTGTGCCGGAAACCCGAGACTATCGATCATATTTTCTTGGATTGCTGGGATGCGGTATTCCACTGGGATATTATGCAGCGCACTTTAAAAAAGAGTCTCCCAGTGTCACCCTATGGCATCCGTTTCCTTTCTGTAGAAAGCGAAGGGGGTGTTCCCTACGACATGTTGATGGCCTTGGCCCTGCACAGCATGTGGAAATCGAGGATGGCTGTGCGACATGCTGACGCCAATGCTCGCCCCGTGCGGGATTACTTTATCGAGCATGTTGTTCACTTAAGAGAATTGTATAAAGCGCAGAGTGAGCAGCCTGACTGGATGCCAGTGTTAGACAGCCTTGTCGCCCTGAGAGTTTTTTAAACCATGTGCTCCGGCTAGGTCGTGCCGGGTGCTTTTAACCTTCCAATTTTTGTGCGATTGTTTAACTACGTTTATGTGCCAAGCCGGCAATAAAGAAAAAAAAATCGGCCAAACCATGCTGAATGCGCCGGTTCTCGTCCGATCACCGAAGCTAAGCAGCATCGGGCTTCGTCAGTACTTGGGAGGGAGACCACCTGGGAACACGGAGTGCTGATGGCACCTTCTTTTAAATACGCCGTTGCTTTTTTTTTCCTTTTTAACAACCAAAATGTAAGCGCCAGGGAATAGGACGAGAAAGGCCAGACAAGCAAAAGTGCTTTCGTTGCAATCTTCCGATTTCCTTTTGATTCCCTCCATTTCGCCATCGGCCAAACCATGTTGGATTCCACTTCCGGCCGCCGAAGCGAACGGACGTGTCATCATGTGCTCCGTCGGAGCGGTATCAGCGGCCCAAGGCCGCGGTGACAGGAACACGGAATCTGATGCCCAGGAGTACCAAGTAATTTTGCCGCAACTTCCTACAGGTACGACAGTTTTGAATACCGTCTTTTTGCACGCCGACGTGAGAGGAAGGCCCTATCGCCTGGAACATTTCCGCGACGCCCTGGTTGGCTTGGGACTGTTCTCCGAGGTAATTGCCTTGGGGCCGTACCAGTACAACCATGTGTGGGCGGTTACCTTCAAGAGCGTCGAAGGGAAAAGAAGCTGCTCGCCGCGGGCGAGCTCCGGGTCAAGGAGGGCCGGTGCATCGTGGTCGACCCGAGCAACCAAGATACACGATTGAAGCTCCACTGGCTGCTTCACTTCGTTCCTGACGACGAGGTGCATTTGGCCCTGGCGCCCTATGGAAAGGTCACAGAAGTCACCAGGGACCGGTGGCGCGCTCAAGGGTGTGCCGGCGTGTCGTCGACGACGCGGTCGGTGACTCTGAGGCTTAAGGCAGGAGTCACGGTGGACGCCCTACCTCACCAACTGCGGGTCGCTGGGGACCTGGCTCTTGTGGTTGTTCCGGGCAGGGCACCGCTTTGTCTACGGTGCCGTGGTAAAGGCCACATACGGCGTGAGTGTCGTGTGCCGCGCTGTGGCTTTTGCCGACGATTTGGCCACGAGGAAAGCCAGTGTGTCAAGACTTACGCGACCGTCACGGGGCCCGTGGAGAATGAGGACGCGTCTGAGCACATGATGGACGCGACCGAGTCCGAAGACGCCGCCGACGGAGCAGGGGGACCGCCACTCCCAGAGGCACTGCCCCCGCACAGCGCCGAGGACAGGAATGGCATCCGTAGCGTCGTCGAGAACCGTCCGCTGCCCGAAGCACAGGCCGCGGGTGACGTGTCTGCAGCAGAAGTTGTTTCCACGACCCAAAGCTCGGTTGCTGTGGCGACGCCCAACAAGGAGCCGGAGGACTGGAGCGTTGACGAGGCAAGACCCAGCGGCGCAGTCGCCAAGCGGGCCCGCGAGGAAGGCGTTGTCGAAGGACTGAACACCAGCGCGGCTCGCCCCGAGGAGCCGCCTCCAAAAGCGGCTTCGGTGCGACGAATGGGTTTCAAGCCCAAACCCAACATTCCGACGGAGCGACGTCCAGCGGCGACGCCACCACCGTAGGTGTGATGGCCCGGGCTCTGTTCGGCAACCCTTTTCGAGCTGGAGTCGGGCGGTGTACGAGAGGACAAGAGCCCCGAGCTTGTTCGTCGAGGACCTGGCTGACGCGGTCGGTGGGTTCTTTGGGGTATCCTGACTGCCGGCGAGGCACCCGGTTTATTAGTACATCGTCGTTGCAGCGAAGCCAAGTTAGGCACCATGCGGCCCGTTTGATCGAACCATTTCATGGCAGTAAGTCTTGAAACAGCTCTTCGTGTAGCCACGTTGAACGTGAGAGGTCTGTCAGCAAGGCGCCGACAGTATCAACTTAGTCGCCTTCTCCTGGAAGACGACCTGGACGTAGTTGCTGTTCAAGAAACAAAGGTGGAAAGCCAAGAGCAAACGGACCGCATGGTGCAACCTTTCAAAACTCGCTACAATGTATGTGTATGCCACGCGGTTGGGTCATCTGGTGGCTGCGCTCTTTTTCTCCGTAATTCTTTAGGCATTGTAGTAGAAACCGTCGTTGTTTGTGATACTGGACGCTTAATTGTTTGTGACTTTTCATTTTCTGGCTACCAGTGGCGGGTAGTCTGCGTGTACGCGCCAAATCGGGAGGGTGATCGAAGAGTTTTTTTTTGAGCGCGTTGCTTCTTACCTAAATTCTGAAAGAATTGTTATATTGTTGGGGGATTTTAACTGCGTATGCGCCGCAGAAGATAGAGTACGTAATTTGCCTGTGCGGGATCAGAGCGCTCTTTTATTGAATTCCCTAGTGCAAGAGTGTGGCCTGGAAGACGTCGGCCGTTTTTTGTCTAGTTCTTTTGTTCCCCAATTCACGCATTTTCAACGAGAGAGTCACGCGCGATTAGATAGAGCGTATGTTTCAGCGGGCCTGGTTCCTCTGTGTGAGAACTACGAGGTCAAGCACGTATCTTTTAGTGATCACAGTTTAGTTGCTTTCACAATTGGAAGAAAAGAAACAAAATCGCGTTTTAACTGGGAACTGTGGAAATTCAATGACAAGTTGCTGAAAGATGAAACTTTCGTTGACGGAGTTAATAAGAGTCTTAGAAACCTGCTTGCTGTCGAGTCGGGAAGTTTTGTCGAACTATGGGAGAATTTTAAAGATGAAGTTAAAATCAACGCGATTGAAAGATCATGTATTTTACGCCGACTAGAAAAAGAAAAGGAAAAGGAACTACAGTGTCAGCTGGATTTTCTTGTAAGCGTAGAAAGTGCGCGACCCGGTGCGTTTATTAAAGAAATAAAAGAAGTAAAGAGTAAACTAGAACTTATCGATATCGAAAGATACAGAGGGGCTGCGATAAGGGCCCGCGCTGAACGCCTCTTTTTAGGAGAAACGCCGACTAAGCGCTCGCTTGGCGACGAAAAGAGGTATGCGACGCACAACGAAATAAACGAGCTACAGTACGGGACAACGGTTACTCGAGACCGAAAGATAATCGAGCGTGCTTTTGTAGAGTACTATCGGGACCTCGTGGGACGTCGGAGACAAAGAGAAAGAGGATTTGATAACGTCTCCAGAGTGTTGTATCCGACCTCGTTGGGGTGCATCAGACTTGTGGCATCCGAGGGAGGACCATACTTACTAACACTCACGTGGCTCGCAGCGTGTTCGACTGCGTTGAAAGCGAAGGACGCCGAGTAGCCATGCTACAGATTGACTTGGCAAAGGCTTTTGACCGTGTGCGTCACGACGTCCTCTTCAGGATTTTGGAACATGCCGGTGTAGGAGACATTATTTTAAAAGGAGTAAAGATGGCCTACAGGGATTGCGCAACAAGACTGGTGTTAAACAAGAAAGTGTCCGCTGTTATTCCTGTTCTTTCATCGGTGCGCCAGGGGTGCCCCATGTCTCCATTGCTTTTTTCTCTCTACTTAGAGCCTTTGTGTATCAGCGTACTACGCTGTGATAGTGTGTGTGGTTTTATGCTGCAGTCAGTTGAAGTGAAATTACTGGCGTATGCCGATGACGTTGCTGTTTTTTGTTCAGACCTGCAAAGTGTGTCGCAGGTGGTCAGTTTGACCAAGCGTTTCTGTGATGCGACCGGGGCCGCTGTAAACTGGTCTAAGAGCTGTGGTTCGTTTTACGGTTGCTGGGACATGGTACCTACCTTTTTCGAAGGTGTGGAGTGGAGCAGGGAGCCCTGTGAATACCTGGGGGTGCCCCTGCAACATCACAAAAACAGTAAAAGGTATTGGGCGGACTGCGCAGTCAGGCTCAAGAATAGCACCACGAAGTGGGCCAGAAGCGAACTGTCTGTTTTTGCGCGAGCGACAGTTTGTAATGTGTTCCTGGTGTCGAAACTCTGTTATGTATTGCAAGTGTTGCAGTGTGCGCGTGTGAATATTCAAGCGTTTCACCGCATCTTTTCTTTGTTTATTTGGAGCTCAGGGTCAGAGCCTATGAGGCGGGACAACCTTTTTAGAAGTGTCAAGTTAGGCGGTGTGGGGTTAACACACTTGTTTATTTCACAAATTGCTTCGCGTTTTTTGTTTTTGCGGGACCAGGAGGACCCTTTTCTGAGGACAGTTCTTCAGTGCAAGCTGGCGTCTTTTGTGCCAACGTTCGTCGTGTCATCTTGTCTCTTCGGAGTCACCACGTTTGGTGGGCTTTCTTAAGGAGGTGGCTGAGTCCTTTTCGTTTTTGAATGCCAGGTTCTCGATGGATTATTTGAGTTCCGTTTCCAGGAAGAGGCTCGTGCGGGACTTGAGGGACATGCTTTTCCCCGTTCCACTCTATCGGTCTTTATTTTCTGACGGACCTGGACAGGACTGTTTACAGAGGGTGAAAAAAATGACAATAGCGCCACGAGTCAAAACTTTCTTTTTAAACTACATACTGCAACGCTGCCAGTTAAGCCCTGGCTTCAGGATAAAGGAATATATGTACCCTCGACTATAAACTGCAACTTATGTAAGGTCCCCGAAACCATTGATCATATTTTCATTGACTGTTGGGACGCCATTTTCTTTTGGGACGTCCTCAAAAGAACAATAAAAAAAGAATTATACATGAACCCCCATACTATCCGTTATCTCCCTCTTACGAAAAATGAAACTATGCCCATTGATACCTTTGTAGTTCTTGGTCTTTATAGCCTCTGGCGATCTAGATTGAGTGTACGGCACGCAGAGGTCACACTCCTGCATACGCACATTGTATTCTTAGAGTGTATTTCTACTCTGAAAGCCGTCCTCGAGACGCTTCCAGAGATGCCCGAATGGGCAAGTGTTTTTGATGAGCTTCTTGCAGCAAAGTGGCTGTAGGAGACGCCCAGAAGACTTGGGTGTTTCCTTTTTAAACCATTGACCAGTGTATGTAATCCATGCTTGTATATTGAAATAAAAAAAAAAAAATCGGCCAAACAAAAAAGAATGGCGCAGTGACGTCGATACCGAGGTCCGTGGATCGAAACCACGCTCTGCTAAGGCGAATGTTTTGCGGAAGTAGGAGATCTTTGTCAAACCTATGTTGAACACAGTACCGATGATATTCTTTTCTTCAATCAACTGGAAATATCTTGATATTATCTTTCATGTCTGCATTCGTTACTCTCGAGAATGTCCCCTGATTAACACAAAATCACAGCAGAGTGGCTGCAGTGGCAGCGTGCTGGTCTTATAACAGAGGTCCGTGGATCGAAACTACGCTCTGCTAAGGCGAATGTTTATGCGGAAGTAGGAGATCTTTTTCAGAATATTTGAGCACCAGTTATCGCAAACAATAGTGCTTCTTCAGTTGACTGGAAATATCTTGATATCATCGATTTCGTCTGTATTCGTATTCCTCGAGAATGTCCCCGATTATCGCAACATCGCAGCCAATACCATGGATTCCACTTCCGGCAGCCGTCGCGATCGGACGCGGAATGTCTAGCTCCGACGGAGCGGTTTCAGCGGCCCAGCCGGGCCGCGGTATCAGGAACGCTGAAGATAAGGATTATACTGTCATTCTGCCTTCGCTGCCTACCGGGTCACTCGTGATAAATACGGTTTTTTTGCACGCGGATGTTAAGGCGCGTCCGTACCGCGCTGAAGACTTTCGCGACGCACTGGCTCGCCTAGGACTACTCCCCGAGGTCGTCGCCCTCGGGGCGTATCAAATGAATCATGTCTGGGCAGTCACCTTCAAGACCACCGAGGGGTCCAAGAAACTACTGGCGGAGTCCGAGCTTGTTGTCAAGGGGCGGCAATGCATCGTCGTAGACCCAGGTAACCGGGACGTACGCCTGAAGATCCACTGGCTGCTCTTCAACGTCGCTGACGACGATGTGAGGGCAGCCCTGGCGCCTTATGGCAAGGTCCTGGACGTCTCCAGGGAGCGGTGGCACATTGACGGCTGCCACAGCGTCAGCACCATGACGCGGACGGCGGTGCTGCGCCTGAAGGGGGCGTGACTCCCGACGACATCCCGCACCAGCTGCGCGTCGCCGGTGAGCTCGCCCTCGTCGTCGTGCCGGGCAGGGCGCCGCTCTGCCTGCGGTGTCAGCGGACGGGGCACATCCGCAAGGAGTGCCGCGTCCCCAAGTGCAACGTCTGCCGACGGTTCGGCCACGACGGCACGCAGTGCGTAAGAACCTACGCGGCGGCCGTGGGTCCTGTGGGAGGCGAGGAGAAATCCGAGCTTCTCATGGACGAGGCCGACGCCGAGGAGACCGTCGCGGGTCCGGACACCGGGGCGGCGCCATCGCAGAGAGCAACGGCGGCACCCGAGGGCGACATGGCCGCGTCCGCGGTCAACGTGGCACCTGGTGCTGGGGCGGCGAGCCAGGCCGAGTCTCCGGACGTTCCGTCCGTTGAGGCGCCGAGGCCTGGAGTCGAGGCAGCCGGCACGTGCGACGACGCCCTCCCTGAACAACCGGACGCGCCCATGGAGACGGCCGTAACACCGGAGACGGCCGCAAAGCGGACCCGGGACGACGACGGCGCTGACCCAGAGGCGGCGACCAAGGAGGAGCCGCCTGCCAAGACGGTGCCGCTGTGGAGGCGACGTGCGCCCGTTAAGCCGAACATTCCGGAGGAGGTCAGGAGGGCAGCCAAGCCTCCGCCGTGAATGGGTGTGCCGTAGTTCGTCGAGGGCTCGGAGTCAGCGACTTGAAAGTACAGACGCGAGCACCGGGTCAACGCGGCAGGTTGATGCGAGGTAAGCACCATACGGTCCGTCTTTTCCCTCCTTTCCTGAATGGCAGTGATATTAGACGCCCCTTTCCGTGTCGCCACGATTAACGTCCGCGGGCTCGCAGCGAGGCGCCGGCAGTACCAACTAAGCCGACTGTTTGCCGAGAACGAGCTGGATATCATTGCCGTTCAGGAAACAAAGGTTGAGAGTCAAGAGCAGACAGACCGTATGGTGCAGCCTTTTCGAACTCTTTTTAATGTCTGCGTTTCACACGCTGAGGGAACGTCGGGGGGTTGTTGTTTGTTTCTTCGGAAGTCTCTAGGGTTTGTTGAGACCGCCGTGATTTCTTGCGCGTATGGCCGTTTTGTAATATGTGATTTTTCTTTTTCAAATATGGAATGGCGCGTCATTTGTGTTTATGCGCCCAATCGTGAGTGCGAGCGCAGGGTCTTTTTTCATGGTCTGAGCGAGTACCTTAATTGTGAGCGATTTGTTATTTTTCTTGGAGACTTTAATTGTGTTTGCGCGCCCCAAGATCGGGTGAATTTGACACGTGTTCGCGATCAGAGTGCATTTTATTTAACTGATGTTGTTGCGAACAATTCGTTGGAGGACGTGGCTTCTGTATCCTCTAGTAACAGTGTTCGTTTTACCCATTTTCAGGGCTCTAGCCATGCGCGTCTCGATAGGGCCTATGTGTCACTCGATCTTGTCCCGCTATGTGCCCATTATTTTGTTCAACCCGTCTCTTTTAGCGACCATTCGTTAGTAACGTTCACGATTGGTAAAAAAGTTAAGCAGCCACATTGGAATTGGTCGCTCTGGAAAATGAATAGCTGCCTTGTGAAGGACGATGTTTTTACCGTTCAAGTAGAAGAGTTATTTAGGAAGTTACATGAGGATGAGGCGACCATGTGGGGTGGGCGATGGGAACTTTTTAAAGAGGAGGTTAAACTTAAGGCCATAGAAAGAAGCAGTATTCTTAATTTTCAGCGAAAGCAGAAAGAAAAAGCGTTGCGTAGTCAGTTATGCACTTTTTTACTAGAAGAAAGTGTGAAGCCGGGCGAGTTTGGGCAAGAGATAAGACAAGTGAAGAATCAACTCGAAGTTATCGACTGCGAAAGATACAGGGGGGCTATTGTGCGTTCGCGGTCTGAGAAGCTGTGGCAGGGCGAAAGACCGACGAAGCGCGCTATGAGCGATGAGAAGCGGTATGCGCAGCGCAAGGAGATAACCGAGTTGTGTGTTGGTAACTCGATAACCCGCGATAAGCAAGCGATTGGGGGGCCTTTGTTGAATTTTATCGCGCTCTGCTTCGAAAAAGCGTTCCAGAAGAGGACGGGTTCGAGAAAGAATTCTTGTCGCTCATGCCCAGGCTTGAAGAGCATGTTCGAGAAAGGCTGGAAGAACCAATTAGCGTTCGCGAGCTTACAGTTGCGATCGAGGAACTAAGTGCTAGCAAAACGCCCGGACCGGATGGCCTTAGTGCGGAGTTTTACAAAGCATTTAAGACGGAGGCCGCAGAAGCTTTGCATGAGGTGCTGACCGAGGCCTATCGGGAAAATATGTTACCTCCATCGTTTTCAAAATCACATATCGTTCTTATCCCTAAATCCGATGACCCTGTGAAACTTTTATCCGTGTCCTCTTACAGACCAATAAGTCTTACTAATGTAGACTACAAAATTTATATGAAAGTCCTAGCTTCTCGTTTGCAAAATGTCATTACATCTCTGGTAGGCCCACATCAGACGTGTGGTATAAGAGGTCGGACCATTTGTACAAACATTCACGTGGCTCGAAGTATATTAGAATGTTGTGATGCCTTCAATGGCCGAGTTGCCATGCTGCAGCTAGACTTGGAGAAGGCGTTTGATAGGGTTTCACATGATATTCTTTTTCGCATTTTGGAACACGTTAATGTTGGTGCTGTTCTTTTGGACGGTATAAAGATGGCTTACGCCGATTGTACGACGTCAATAATTGTTAATAGAAACGTTAGTGAAAGTATCCACGTCCAGTCTTCTGTCAGGCAAGGTTGTCCTCTGTCCCCTTTGTTATT
>JAZHYW010067774.1:0-32702 GCA_037355805.1 Ixodes ricinus | reverse complement strand
CAAGAGCATTTATTATAACACTCTTCTAAATGAACTACAATGTCCCCATCCAAAATGCCCCCCGCGCCGGCAAGGTAAGAAAAGGTCCTTACCTGCCAGACGCGGGGTTCCGGAGAGCCAAGACCGGGAAAGCGTCGGAGAAGTCGCCGACACACGTCCGATCTCTTTCGCGGTCACCCGGACGAGTCCCTTTCCCGAAAGCGGGAACAGTCGAGGCGAAACCTCCTCGCCTCTCAGCAGTGGTCCGCGTCCGAGCGGGGGACGGAAATCGGTCCCCCCGGGAGAGAGTGAGAGGAGGGCCCCCAAAGACAGGCGGCCCTCTGCCTCACGAACAGGTCGGAGCTCACGGCGAAGATGGCCGAGCGTTCCGACCCGCGGCCGTTATCGCAGCCGTCGGGGAAGGGAGACCATAGGAATCCCCACATCCCCCCTCCTTAAAACGGTAGGTGGGTCTCAATAAAGAATAAAGGAGGCCCACCTGCTCTCATAAAATAATATATCTCTCTGCGCACCCCCAACAAATACACGCGACACCCAGCGCGCGTCTTCACAGTGTTCGTCGATGACAGCTCACGCACCAGGCCGAAGAAAAGGAAAGTTCCAGTCCTTTGACAGTCGCCGTCAAAGCACCGCAGAGCATCACAGGCACCGCGCTGACGCCGCTGGACCCAGGTGTCGCGGTACGAGCTGGCTGCGGTGGAGGGCGGTGAGGCGGTCATGGAGGCGGCAGCATCAAAAAGACCAACGACCGCAGAACCACCAGCGGAGACCAGCTGGGGAAGTCCCAGACACGCCGCCCGGGGGCGCGGCGCCATCTCGGCCGCAGTGGGCTAGTGAGGGGGGTGGACGACCTCGGAGCAGACCTGCGAAGTCGTAATGCGCCAGCAGCCAACACGCCCAGAGCCGGCCGTAGACCTCCCGAAAGGGAAGAAAAGGGCGCCGCAACCCCCAAAACGAGGGGGCGCGCGCAACCGACGCTCGCCTGCCCGGGGGCCGCAAAGGCGGCAGAAACGGGCAGGAGCAAACGACAAACAAAAACCACAAAAAAGGTGGCCAGTTTGTCAACGGTGACAGGAACATGCCAGAGTGACCCGCTTCGACACCGGAAGTAGGAGCCATAAAAAGGGGGTCCCCTCCGTTCGAAACGCGTCCACATACCAAGCAAACTAATTGAGTTCGCTTAATGTGGACACCGGGGAGAGAACTTCTAGGAAAACGCCGAGTTCTCAATCCTTTGCGCAGGCAGCTAACACAGAGGCTGCCTACAATACCCGGTTTTATAGTTACCGGAAGAGTCCGTTGACTATAAGTGGCCAAAAACAGATAACAGTCTGCAGCTGGCCCGTCTTCGGAAGTCGAGGTAAACGGAATACGGGGACTTCGAAGGGGCGGATAGAAACAAACCGCCATGCATGCGCGTCTGCGAGCGGGGAAGATGCAAGTTCCCGCGCAAAATAGCCGCCATCTTGCTCCCCACGGAGGAAGACAAAAGGGGCAGCAGCTCACACGCTCAAACCTGCTAGCTTCGCCAAATATTTGAGCTAGCTAGTTTACCGAGGCTAGAAAAGCATGTCTTGCACTCGATACGGCTTGATCAAGGGCTCACAACGGTGTGGACCCTTCTTTTGAGGCAAGGCCAGGTTTCAGAGCAACGTAACTGCTGAGAGTCTTAGAGTCGCTCTTCCACCTGGATTACGCGAGTCTGACAGATATCGCCAAAGGGCGCTCTGGCTACATGGCGCCCGGGTTTCAGAGCAACATAACCTCCGAAAGTCTTAGAGTCACTCGTCCACCCAGATACTGTCACAGTGCGCCTCAGACCGCGTAGCGCCACCACCATGAACGCAAAACTAGTGTCGTTCTTGGAAAACAACAACAGGCTGCAGGAGTACGTTGGCATCAAGCAGATACAAATCTTTCCCGAAGAAAACCCTCCGCGCCCACTGCAATACCAGCAGTGAATACAGCGCGCGCGTCAACAGTGTGCAAACTGCTTCTCGACGCCGACGGTTACGCGGCCCGGCTCCCGGAGCCCGTCAGTAGCAGTACCAGCTACTTATCGACGTTATTGGCAGGCGTACCGTCCGACTCTAAATGAGTGTCCGCGACTACTCCGAGTCAAAGAAAACGCGAATATTTACATTCCCAGATTGCACTGCTGATCCTTCGCTACTCTTTTCTGCCAAGCCTCGCTCCCCGCCGGACATAAAAGTCCACCCGGTACTCAAAAACGTCATCAAAACTTCTATATACATTTTCCCTTCAGGACAAGTTGTTGGTGGCGCGCAAGGAACCCAAATACACACAGGTGAAGGGTTCGCCTCAAGCATGGAGAACAAAGGGCCTCCCGCAACAACGAATGTTGCTTGACGCACGCCAATTCAAAACAGGAACACGCGTACGAATCACACTGCGCTCGCTCAAAGGAGTGGCACTGCGGGTTGCCGACTCGGCATTAATCGCTCAACCATAAGTGGCGAGATCAGGACGCTCGTGGTACGCGGCGATCAAAGGCAAGGAAATGTCGGCAAATAAGGCCGGACATGGGGACGGAGGCCAGGAGCCACGACCACGATAAAGGAAGCCGTGGCCCCACGTTGGGCGCCATTTTATGTGGGATTTGCTGCTACCAACACACAGGTACCGATAGAGTAACCAAAGGGTTGTCTCAACAGCGGCGGCGATCTCAAAGGAGCCGTCAAACCTAGTAGCCTTGCGGTCCCCACATCTCCGCGGCAATATAGACGACGTTTAGGGCTACATTACCGCGGGTCGGTTCGATTAATTACCTCCGTCGGTGCCAATGATCGACTACCTTGTCTCACTCTCTCGAATATAGCGGAAGAGAAGACACACGTACCAGAGTAAGGACAGAGTCCAAGAGCATTTATTAGACATACTCTTCTAAATGAACTACAATGTCCCCATCCAAAATGCCCCCCGCGCCGGCAAGGTAAGAAAAGGTCCTTACCTGCCAGACGCGGGGTTCCGGAGAGCCAAGACCGGGAAAGCGTCGGAGAAGTCGCCGACACACGTCCGATCTCTTTCGCGGTCACCCGGACGAGTCCCTTTCCCGAAAGCGGGAACAGTTGAGGCGAAACCTCCTCGCCTCTCAGCAGTGGTCCGCGTCCGAGCGGGGGAACGGAAATCGGTCCCCCCGGGAGAGAGTGAGAGGAGGGCCCCCAAAGACAGGCGGCCCTCTGCCTCACGAACAGGTCGGAGCTCACGGCGAAGATGGCCGAGTGTTCCGACCCGCGGCCGTTATCGCAGCCATCGGGGAAGGGAGACCATAGGAATCCCACAACCTGCAGGGGTTCTACTTGCGAGCAGTGCAGGTTTTTGCATGGTTCAAATGTTTCAGCCTGTTATTTATCGCGTAAACACAGATAAAAAATGTGTATTTACCTTAGACGAAGCGACCAGAGTTCTTTTTTTTTTGTACACGAAAAAAAGAAAATACGTTGAAGCCTAATTTTTGTTTATTCATTTAGTCATTAATCGCGTGCTGCACCTGGAGTCTCTGGGTTGTCTGTGGGGTCACTTATGTTCCTTACAATTCGGCCTACTCAAGACCATAGATATACGAACTTATAAAATAAATAAGGTCTTTCAATAGCAGAAATCTTGAATATTGCAAATGTTAAGAAATTATTAAAAAAACGAGCAATCTGGAGGGGTCAACATAATTTTAAGATGTAAAAATAAAACAATATTAAGAACTATTTAACACACCAAGCTGGAAACTAATGCTTCGCTCATGGGACTGGAACAGAAAATACACGACTCGGAAGATTTAGAAATGCAGTAATTTTCTATCTCATTTCGTAATATTCCTCGTCCTTTTTCTTTATGACCGGTGTCAGTTGCTGAATTGCGAAGACATCATTCAATGTGCTTGCTACATGAAATACTTGTATGTATGTCTTCCTTTTGCATGATTTTATCATTCTGTTTTTTTTGCATATTCACGAAGACGGTTTTGATCATTTAGGATATTCATACTTTTAGTGCTATTCATTTGGTATTCATCTAGTTTATTGGAATTCGTCAGGCCTTTATTTATTCAGAACTTCCTTTTGTAGTAGACGGATCATATATATTTGTTTTACTAAGGGCATAATTGACTCCATTGGGTATATTCATGGATGTAAAAACTGTATAGGCCTAATCCCTCTAAATATGTCTTGATCTACGATGGCTGTACAGTGGTTTTCACTATTGTCTGATGCGCCAGAATTGCTGCAGGTGAAGTTCTATTGCAAAATTGTAAAAAAATAATTTCTGACATAAACAGGGCGTTTTCGGAAACGTGGGCGAAATCGCTCCTGCAAAAACTACGCATCCCACAAAAAAAAAAAAAAAACCTGATGCCGTAGTGGTCTGTGTCAAAGTAAAATTGTTAGTTCAATATAATTGGATAATTAATGAATTCTGAGTACTTAGATTATTAAATAATAGTTTTAAAGGCGTTGTTTCTATTATAATTGTGCTCGGCATCGTCGAGAACTTCTTAATACACCCACGTGTCAATGATATGAGGCATTTGAAACCATGCCTTTAAGATCAATAATTAGCAATTTATTCAGTCAAAATGACTTACCCAAATTAAATGAACGCTAAAATGTTTCCTTGATGGCAGGTGCAAAGGGCCAAAGCTGGCAGGGTGGTGGAAGCTACGATCCTGTTTGACCACTCATACGTTGATCTTTCGCCGCATGCCCACTCTCCCAGTCCATATCCACGCAGAGGGCGTGGTCAGGCGATGAACTGGAGGCGGTTGTCTGGTCCGGAGAAGGTGTAGCTCCCACCGCTCTGTCAGCTTCAGATGGCTGTGCAACGATATTAGGTATTGGGCTTTCTGGCACCTGGTGGGACCCAAGCACTGGTGTGCCCGTTAAAGAAAATAAGTAACGGAGTAGCGTCACTCTTAGATTGTCAAAAATACAAACGTCACGATATACCGTTACAGTTACTTTCAAGAGAGAACGAACGTTACTTTTGCGCCAATTTGAACTGAAGTATTATTTGACAGCGAAAGGCCGGAGGATATGAACTTAGACAACAGTTCAGCTTCTACGGAGTAATTTCTTTGTGGGGTGTTACTTTGTAAGATTTGTTGCATATGTGTATTATTTTGAAAACTGGTTTTATTGAGTGTGCTCTTTTTATTTTCCGCTTGTTTTCGCGAATAATTTAGTAATGTTTTGCAAGACCATAAGTGCTAAGCATTGAACTTCAATTGAATAAAACACTGGTTTGAAAAAAACAAGTCACCACGTGTCGACAAATTTTTCCCTCATCTGAACGGATACACTTTTGGGAGTACCTATGGTACTCCAAAGAAAAAGAAGTGTAATGTATTATATTACATTATACCCCTTTTGTGGGGAACGTAACAAAAGGCTCTCAGATTTAACTGTTTTAAAGAGTCGGCGAACCAATGCGCTCTGTTGGGCACGCGCAGAGTGGAAATTGCGAGTCGATTTCTCAGATTCTTTCTTGAGTTTCTTCTGAAGGCCGTTAAAACACAGTTTTAAGCGCACTTTAAACAGAGCTATTAAAGGTGTGCCACGAAGCAGTCCGGACATGAAGAAATTGATACAAAAGGAAGAATTAGTTACAGGGACCATATAACTAGGGTTATCTGGTTAAGAAATGTCAGGGCTGAGTTTAGTGCAATTAATAGTTAAAGAGGCGACGCCCTTATGGGTGAGAAGAAGGATAGTTCTATTCATGATAAATCGAAGCCGCGGTGTAGGCAACTCAAATTAATGACAACAGAAGGCTAACGACACATTACGAATGTGATTAAGTGTGCAAACCGGGCTTAGCAGACAGTTAGTGAAAAAAAAAAGAAAATGGAACACTGATAAAGACCTATCTACCCTAATCGTAAACGTTCGTCACTACCGCAACCGCAGGAGATAGTTACTCCTTCAAATTAGCCCTGAAGAAAAAAAGGACATCGTATTTTTTCGATATCCAGGTTTTATACCATGACCGGTGGTAGGCGACCCGGGAGGTCTCCCAGGGAGCCATCAGAAGGCGGCGCTGCTGCGCCCCCATTTGAATTTTTTTTAGCGTAACTAATATATTTGAACACGGCGTTTCCCTATTGAAAATATTTTTAAAGGGCCCGTCAGCCTTGAAGGATTAGTGGGACCTCACATGCCTCAAAACCCTTCAAAAATACCCTACCAGAAAACCCCTTTAAGAGGATACCCGCACAGAAAACCCTTAGCCCCACATGCACCTTCAACTCGTCAGACCCTTTAGCCCGTCAACCCTTTAGACGCCCAGGCTGATTGTGAACCATAGACAAAAATGCAGTTCAAAACGATATTGAAAATCGTAATGCAGACATTTAGTTTTACATGCATATTATAACTCACAAAGGCGATAAAAAGCCACTGTTTGTTCAAACCTCGGCGCAAGGAGCCAGTAGACGAAAAAGATCATATCAAATAGGGACAACTGACTTTTATTCACAAAGAAAAAATCTTTCAGCAGTACCCACAACGCCAGCTGGGTATATTCCTGATGTGCGGAAGTTCGGCTAATAAAACCGAGCAGGTGCACTCACGGACACACGCACGACTCTCGGTAACCACGTTTAGCGAAAACCATGAACTTCGCAGTGCAGCACCGTGCCGCAGTTAAGAAAATCCTGAGGCACGTGACGGTTTCGTCCGTGATGACGTCGCGGCGGCGTCTTCGGCGTATTTTCCGCTCGCTGGATGCTTCTGAAGTCGGACGGACGGAGAGGCGCATGGAACAAGTCCGGACAGCAGCCGTCATCCACCGTCTCAGTGACCCACAGTTCCATAATCCCGGTGTGCAGGCACAACATGTCGGTGGGAGGCTGACCCTGACTGTCAGGCGTTTGCCTAGTGAGTAAGCCGACACCGGCCACCATCTCCTTGAATGCTCTGAACACGATGGCGCTCGAGCGGTGCTGAAGGCGGCCAACGCCGAATTGTGGTTCACCTGCGTATCCAAGGCGAAAACTGCACGGATCAAAACAGACCAAGGGGCGAGCCCTCAAAGCCATGCATGCTCACCTTCCTGGAGGAAATTGGTCCGCCCGTTCTGTCCCGCTCGTTCTGTCCTTATTCCGCGGCTGCTCGTGGGCTAACCGGAACCACCACTGGACTCGCCCGCTTGCATAGACCACTCTCTCCCGCCGACCGCTGGCCTGGCAGCGCCTGCACCCTTCCCCGTCGCCGGGCGGAGAGGCACAGTGGGGGTGCTGTTTGGGGACCATCGCCCGTGGAGGAACCGGTTCCTGGAACGAGTCGCTCAGCGCGCGTCAATATTCCTGGAAAACGCACTGCTCTCGGCTTATTTTTTCCCCGTCCAGTGCGCGTGCGCGGAGTGGCACGCGCACTGCCTTCGGCTTGTTTTTTTTTATTTATGGTTGCACGGATTTCGCCTCGAGCGGACAGGATTGCGTTCGCCTCCAAACGCCGCTCGGCCAGCACCACTCGGCCCGCGGCTTGTCAATTCTACACATGGAACGGTCTCTTCGGTGGCCTCCTGGGCGACTGAACAGCCGGGCAGTGACAGACGGGTCCAGGAGCCCACTCGTATTTGATAGAAGAGCAGTAATAAAATAGGACCGTACACACATACGATCGGCATTCTCCAAATACTGTAAACGACTCAATTTTCACAAGGACCTAATTTTGGCGAATTTCGCGATTCGCCTACATTTCGCAAAAAATACGTCCCGCGAACAATTCGGGCAATATGTGAACGCCACGGAAGCTACACTCAATTCGCGAAAATTAAAACCCGCGAATAATTTAAAATTTTCAGCTTTGGCCGGATTCGCGCAAATCTCAGCCCGCGAAAATTAAGTCGTTCACAGTACTTATTTTTTTCCCGTCGTGTACAATAAGCAGCTATCTTCTGATTCTGCGAAATGTGTTCTCTCCACCTAACCCGTTGCCCACACACATCTCAAGAAGCCTGAAGGTTTTCCCGACCCCATTAGAAAAGTTCTTGACAGACTTTCAGACATTTCAAGGCATTGTAAAGGGTACTTCAGACATTTCAGGAGAGCCTCTGACGGGGCTAGCGAACCCACCAGAAATATTGGTGCCCCCTTCAAACATCTCAGACATTTCTGAAGTCCCCTTCACACACTTTAAAAAATCCTGAAGTCCCATCAGAGCGATTTTCAATAGGGTTCTCATCAGAAAAAGAAAAACACTCATGTTCGGCCACTGCTCACATGTTTACTGACAACGTGATGTCTTAGATAGGGGCGTATAAAGCGGCGTAACGCCGGGGGCGTTACGGCAGGAGTTCGCCTAGGACGCTTGATGGGGCCGGCCCTGCTTTATGTCGTCCCATGCCTGGTGTTGACAGGATCGGAGGAATAGCACCTTGTGCCACACACCCATTTTCACAAGAACAGAAGTTGCACAAAAATTGGGCAACTAACGGAAAATCCAATCGGTGGCACACACAGAGCAGCCACCGTGACGAGTGCTCCGACCAGCTTCGGAAGGCTTGACTGCTTTCGTGTACCGGCTAAGGCTCAAACTGGAGAATTCGAACGTTTCAGCCGGAAGTGTGCTCCAAAGTTCCGACTTCCCGCCCAACGTGATACAAGGCCAGTGTGCTATAAAGAACAAACATTAACCTTCAAGAAAAATTGGAAGGGCACGAAGCTGGAATGCAAGAAATACGATTGACACACAGAGTAATGACATCCCCTAACGTCGAACGCTTTAATTAAGAGAAGCAGCTAATCGCGAGAAGGAAAGAATCTGCGTTCTTCTCTTTTTTTTGTGTGTGTTTTCGCGAATATTTGTAAATTATCTCTCAGGGACCATTATATAATCCGCGAACATGAACAGAGCATTCTGGCCTCTTCCCCGCGAGCTTTTAGTTGACGCATATAACAAAAAAGGACTAAAAAGCCTCGTAATACATATAAAAGTAAGCATTGTAACAAAAAAACAAGACAAAAGACTTCTGGAAAAAAAAGAACGCGCTATTGGTGCGTTTTTTTTAGAATTACGGATATTCGATGTTCGCGCTCTAGGACAAGCTACGCTTGCGGTTCAGGTCGGTGTTGTCGACGGCGAGTTGCTCGTACAAGTCGCTCGAAGCAGGGACAATGAAACGATTATTAGACGATTGAAGTTGGCGATCAAGACGGTGAGTTTGTATATCAGCTTTGTATCCTGGGTCTTGTTCGCGACAGAGCCTTAGAAATCGAATTTTTGGTGGCATTTATTGTGAAGAGGGCTTCAGGAGCCTCATCAACGTGGCGGTGATGCATTCTCCCTATTGCAAAGCCTAGTTTAACGATCGGCGGTTCCGACTAAGCGGGCGCCAACTCGAGCCTGGGATTAAATTAAAAACTCCCTGAACGAAGCTGAAGCTGCCTTCACGATTCATGACAGGCGCACGACTATGCCTCCGACGCCCAATTGGGCGCGTAGTAGTTGTCGATTAAACGAGCGGCGGAAAAATGTTGTCTATGAAACATAGGTTGATGAAAAGTTATCGATGATGTGATACGGACCATGCATTGGCAACTCACAACGCTCCAAGTGAGGAATACAGACTTACCCTTAGATCTCTAATCGTCAAAGCCGAGCGCGGTCGTCTCGTGGACACACGAAGGTACTAATCGACTCGGGCTGAACACACATCCGTGCTGTCACATGGGCCGTACATCAGAATGCCCCCACAATTCCCTGCGCCATGCGGGGTCACGTAGGGTCTGGAGTGATGCAATTTAGAAATTTCCGGAAGGGTCTATTCGTAGCGGAGCGAGAGGCCTGCTTGTTTTTCATGCTTTGAAATAAATAATGCATCATCTGGGGTTACGAGTCAAAGCAGTCACTTGTCTAATCCGGAGGTTGTGAGGGCGGGAAAGGATCAGTGTAACGTCGCCGAGCGGTGGGGCTCAGACGAGCAACGTGGCGCCCACCAGGACCGTATCCCAACATGCTATATGATTGGTGCCTGTTGCCAGACAAACCAGCAGGCAGAGCCTGCTGGTTTGTCTGGCCGTGATATCACCAACAGCCGTGACAATAGTCACGGCTGTTGGTAAAAACTTCGTCAGCACGTGAACTTCTGATGCGGACGCCGAACGCGCGGTAGTGTACCTTTCCTCTTCTGTGTTGCTGTGTTGAAGTCCTCGGGGTAGAAAAAAGAGCCTTCTGTTTCTTCGTAGCGTTCTGCCGCTCTCAGAGATGACCCGATAGGATATTGGCGCCACCCGGTCTTGGACTTTTTGATTATCCTGTTAACAATATGTACGCCTCCCTCGGCTACGCTCTAAAAAAAATGTATAAAAAAATCGTCTGGCAGCTGTTTTGCCGGGAAATTTCTATGAAGCTCTGTGTTCTGTTTTTAATTTGTTTTTGTTATTTAACATTCATTTTCTGTTTCCCTCTAGAAACGTTCATTTTCTGTTTCCCAGTAGAAGACAATTTACGTAAAATCACAAGTTGTGTGAAAGCAGTTACAAAAAATGCCTAGCGCATAAAACTTATGTGAAATCACAAGTTCTGTAACCAACCACAAAAAAAAATAATCCCAGCACAGATTATGTATGCAAAATAACAAGTTCCTTTAAATCAAGTAAAGAGAAATAAGGGGGAAGATCATTTCTGCAAGATTACAAGTTTTAGGAAACCAATTATTGTAAAAGCCTCAAGAGCAGATGTCCTGTTTTAGTTAGGTAAGCTTACATTTTCTCTCGTTTCTTTGCTTTACAATTATTAGATACAATATTCGGAGATGAAACAGGGCATAGGCAAAATGTGACCTCACTGCTGATATATTGCCACGCGGCGTGCTGGGCATCAGATCTAGTGAAGCAAATATAGTAGCAAACGTTATTAGGTGTATTTTAATGCATTTGCTACTATGTACGCTTTGCTACATAGATTCCTATTTACACATAGATGCCTATATACATATCTGTCGCGTAGAAGTATATAAGCATAAAGGCCATCGTTGGCCGATGCCTGGTTCAACCATCAAATATCAAATCTGCCAAATGGAAGAATAATTGTTAGAATTGTTCTACACGGTGCCGGTTACTGAGCAAAATGGCAACCACGTGTCAGGGAAGATGGTTGTCAGGGTCTGATTTTGCTTAGCAGTAGCGATGCACCAAACGACGAGGGACAAGTGACAGGGGAAACGATGCAGCGCAGGGTTGTTTTTAGGTTACCCTGTTTTGAACGCTTCTCTCAGGCTGCGCAGTATCCAGTCTCCTGTTTTTGTCCGTCCTCGCTTCGCATCACACCTATTTCGTATTATACCTGCACCAATCCCATATTCTTCGCGAAAGAATGTTTTGTACTCCGAAGAAATTACAATGACATATTAAAACCTTTATTAAAAGAAAAACAAGAAAGCAAACAATCTAAGCAGGTAAGACCCCTGGGTGGAAAGTACATAGCTTCGAACACTTCAGCGTGCGCTACTATATCTCGTGCTCTGTAACCTTAAACCCTCAAGCTAAGGTGCAATATAATAGACATAAATCGTGAAGTAAATCGCAAAATAAAAATTACACGAACATCCATTGGTCGATCCTTAGGGAATGCTTGAGCATGACCGTTGGGGCACGCCACACACGTCCTCTTTGGGGAACGGAAACGCTGACACCTTCACTTTTCTGTTTCGTCTTTTCTTTTGCTTTCTAATTTTTTTGCTGCCTCTATTTTGCTCCGTTACGGGGTCAGTGTTAGCATTTCCCAAAGTGTGTGTGTGTGGGGGGGGGGGGAGGTGGGGGGGGTACGTGCGAGGCGTTTTCCAAGGGTTATGCTAACGCATTCTCTAGAAATCCACCAATGGATCTTCCTTTAATTTTTGTTGCCGCCTTCTTGAACCAAAGCTAGCACTTGGTTCACACTCCATTTTGTAGCACAAACCAAGGAATACGCGCCCCGCACCCCTGGAAGTTCAGACTCGCCCCAGCATCCGCGCGCGCATTGGCTTCCGCCTCGTGACGTCGCCTTCCTCTCGCCTTTGTCCTTCTCTATTCTCCTCCTCTCTACGGGGTGCGTTTCTCTTTCTTCTGTTTGTCCACAGACGGACGCCGTCAGCTTTTCCCTGTCATGGGGGTACTAATGCTAACGCAGTAATAGAACAACGCTCTCTTACATTCCGTTCTATCCTGCTATGTTTACGCTTAGCCCATCTTGTCGGAGTGTTCCTCTTTCGGAAAGGCATAAAATCTTATGCCTTTTTTGTCTGGTGCTGTTATTGTGGCAGCCTGGCTCACAACCGGGGAAGCCACCCATTGGAAACCGCGAGCAGACACATTATCAAAAGTCTCTGCTAACCCGAAAACCTCCAAATGCCGGGGGAACGTTCGCTGACACGGCCGGAGAGCTGGTGAGAACTGCAGGTACCAGAATGCATCCCGACAGCGGTGGCTTTAAGCAACTCTTGGTGAAACCTATTTGAGGGACGCTTAGAGACCCCTTTCGAAAAACTGCCGTCTGTTGGCAGCTGTGAAATCCCTGCACAATGGCGGACTAAGACCGCAACGTCATTGTACCCTTTATGCGTTGGTTCGATTAGAAGGCAAAAACACACCCACAGAAGAAAAGGAAAAGGTGGTAACGCAGTGACGTTGCAATGTCGACGCTGTTTGATTGGCTCGTGGGATCCTAGCGTTGGTAGCGCCAGTAGCGCTCCGACGTTCGGTATATCTTATAGATTGACTTCCACGTTTCATGACGTGAGTTGTTCGGTCATAGCACAGTTGTTCCGACCTTCTAAAAATGGGCTCGTGACATTCGAGAGGGTCTATCCCGGTGTAAACTCCGTGTAACCGACCTTTCGGTTGCACGTCAAAAGAGCCCCAGGTGGTCCAAATCAATCATCCGTCCTCCGCTGGCGGAACGCGGATAATTATATCACTATCGCTTTCCGCAACTGCTAGCTTTGCGCCTGCTTCACGAGTGGCAACTTTCGCGCGCCCGAGTTTCCCACGAGCTTCAAGTCGTTCTAAAAAGTGTTGATTTAGTGATTTTCGATGACGCTCTCTAAATTTCTAATGGGAACGGTATGTTTATTTTCTATAACTAAAAATTTAATTAACGAATTTTATTTAATTAGCCGGCTTATCGCAAAGATTATCCACCCACATAATGTCCCCCTGGCACTATAACTCAACTGCACAAACCGCATAAATGCATCTTTTACGGATTTTAAGTACTAAATTTGCTCGAATAAAAAAAAATCACCTGGTATATTTGTTGTACGCAACATATGTGTACATAGGCACCTAGGTAGTAAAGCGTACATAGTAGCAAATGTTCTGATGCCTAGTAGCACATATATGCCGCGTGGCAATATAACAGCAGTGAGGTCACACTTTGCCTATGCTCGGTTTCATCTTCGAATATTGCATCTAATAATTGTAAAAGAGAGAAACGAGAGAAAATGTAAAATGACGTAACTAAAACAGAGAATATCTGCTGTTGGGCTTTCACAGTAATAGACGATACGCGAAACTGCTTAGTGGTCTGGCATCACTGTGCTCGCCGCCATTTTTGTAGCGTCAAGTGCCTTCAGTTTCGATTTCTCAGCATTTCCAGGGAATGGACGCTCTGCCACAAAAATCGGCTCGGAAACGTTATTGTTTTCTGTCTTCCGATCACTCAACGTGCACAAGGGACTAGGCCGTCATGCCTTTCTTCTCTGAGGACACTTTCAAATCTTTTATCGACGCGAATACGCACGAAGTCGTACGGCTTAGCGGAAGACTGCTCCATATAATACATGCAACTGAAAGTTTGTTTTTTTACAACGGAGCTGTTATGGGCTAGGTTCCCCAGGATCGTGTCCGGTACAAAACACTTGTCGACAAAAACGCCTCTGAACAGCTACCGCCATCTATAAACGACGGCGGCAAGCACATAACCAGTATGGTTGCCGCCGTCGCTCGTAGATGGCGGCAACCTTTCCAGCTATCATGGAAAAATGGATAGTTGTGCGAGTTGGTGGAATTCATCGTAGGAAACAGCGCGAAAAACAGACGAAGACGAAAAAAAACGTGACGAGCGCAGCGCTTGTTACGTGTGTTTCTTTGTCCTCGTCTGTTTTGCGCGCTGTTTCCTACGCTTTTAACAGTTTCGGTTTGGACTCACGATGGGTCGGCTGCGTACCCTTTCGTGGAAAGAGCGGAAGGAGCGGCGACGTACGCAGCAGCGCGAATGGGTCCGCAACCGACGCGAAGCCGCTGTCGCCTCGACTTCCACTGCGTCCACCGCTTCAGACTCCTTGCGAACGAAGAGCACATCGCTCGCCTGGAAAGCCGCCGCCGAGAACAGAACCAGCGATGTAAACAGCGCCGGCGGGCCAACGGCACGGACGACGATCGTGCCACGGAGGCCAAGCCCAAGCGCGAGGCCCGGTGACGACAGCACTCCACGCCGGCTGAACAGTTCCTAGGTGCTACGCAGTGGCGGATCCAAGGGGGGGACGCCCCCCCCCACATGAAGTCGACCCCCCCCCTTCCTCCTTCTTGGAGGGCAATTTGATAAGGATGGACCCGCCGGTGCAGAAGAATGAATGGGAGAAAAGTATCTCTACAAAATTTCCGCCCCCCCTCCCCCCAAAACGGAGTTCTGGATCCGCCCCTGGTGCTACGGCGAGGTTCCAGAGGGAGCTCGTGGAGAACCCGTTTGTCGTCACGTACAACCGAATCTGGTTCGCCGGAGACGTATCCACGATCGGCGGCATGTCGGACGAGAAGCGGGAAACGGGCGCTTGCCAGTTGCGGCAGTGTATCGAGTGAAGCTCCGCTGGTCTTCTTTCTTCACCAAAGTGAAAAGGCTGAGCGTTTCTTTCTTTTTTTTTTTTTTTGTAGAACATGATTTGGGTGGTACCTAGTGCTACCTAGCTTAGCTACTTGCAACTACTCTGCTGGGCCCTGCCATCTGGTGGGGAGCGATTTAACTTTCATTTACGCGTCGCGATAATTTCTGGTTACCGTGCACCCGCTGCTTCGAATTTGCTCTTTTGCTTTTTTTTTTGTCGTTACTGGCGAAAGTGCTTTTGGGTGGAAAGCTCTGTGTTGTTCTAAAGGAACTTGTGCCGTGGGCAATATTTTTCGGGCGTTACAGAGAGCTCAAATTTGTTTCAGATTGCATTGACCTCAAGCACGTGCAGTTGACGGATGTTGCACAGTTAATGAAGGTTTGTTCAGCCCCGGCAGAATAACTGCTTTGACTTTCTCAAAACTACTTCCGAGCTTCTTTGCACCAAACAAATATTTTACTTCAATTGAGAACCCCAGCCAACCCCTCACCCCTACCGAGAGGTCTGCCTAGAGGTGCACAAGTGCTCATCCATAAAGCACGCACCGGGGCCGCTCTTACTGAAGACGTCCTGGCCCGATGGAGAGCCTACACTCCCAGAGAGGGCGCCCGCCTGCTACAGAATACCCAGGCGATACATCCACCTCACACACGAGTTCCCACTCCGAGTCAGCGCAGTCAACCGAAGCTCCCAGCCCGGCGGTGACCTGCTCTACTTGTACTACAGGCGTTCCCCCTACGGTCCGACATCTACTGTGGGAGTGTGCGGGGCTCCAAACTGAACGGAGTCGTTTTCTAGACCCCAATGTGCGTGCCTACGAGGACTGGATTAACCCCAAGACTAGTGCCTGTGCGAAAAAGACGCTGCTGTCCCTCTGGGACTTTGCGCGCGCGACGGGCATTGACCGAAAAATATAACCTTAATTGTTTTTTTCTTTAATCCCCCCTGTAAACCGTCCCCTCCAGGCCGTCGCGCCATCCTTATCATAATAAAGTGTAACAACAACAACTTCAATTGAGACAAAAAAATAGATAAAAGAAAATGATATTGTGAAATGACCGCCCGAGTTGCTCCATTCGACGTCCGCAACGTACGTTTTCACCACCGCCGACATCGAAGTTTTAGCCACTGCAATGAACCGAAGTCGAACTCCACGTTCGATGTAATCGAACGAGGCGTTCGACAAAAAAGGCAACAAAATCCCGTCTCTGTATGTGTTGAGCAAACAGACACGTCGTCCGTGTCTGTTGTGTTCTTTTTTTTTTTATTTGACGTGACCGCGCTTTGAATATTGAAGAATATTTTATCATCAAACTCTCCTGTTTAGTTTTAGAGGTGTTTTACAAACCTCGTTTACCGACGTCGGATCAAGTCTATAGAAATCGCTGCAAAGAAATGAGATGGCTTTCTGGCTTCCCAAAGTAATTCATGTTTTTTTTAATATATGACAATAAAATGAGGGCTGTCTGGTGCTTTCAGCTTTTGTTGTTCACTGTTAACTGTACGCATCTTCATATACGGCTGGTGGCGTAGATTAATAAAACTCAACTCTCTTTGCCTCGCTTAACAGCCATTATCTCGTCCGCATGCATTGAGCTAGCTGCTCGCGCATCAAGAAAAACGCAGGCCAACAGTGCAACGCACATAAAAGAAAAAAA
The DNA here is from genome assembly GCA_037355805.1 of Ixodes ricinus. Taxonomy (NCBI): domain Eukaryota; kingdom Metazoa; phylum Arthropoda; class Arachnida; order Ixodida; family Ixodidae; genus Ixodes; species Ixodes ricinus. The sequence continues at coordinate 16,227 of JAZHYW010067774.1, read as the reverse complement.
AGTTCAGTAGGAAATTTGGTACAACTTCGTGAAAAGATTAGGGCCCAGTTCAATAGTTGTAAATGGCTTCACGGCGCGCGATAACGTCCGCATGTTTCTTTGCGTTGTCACCGATTGTTTTTGTCAAAAGCTGCGTCTCAAGTAACAAATAGAAATAAGACAAAATTGTGAACCCTGTTCACGTTTGTGTTCACGTCACGCACGAAGCGAAGTTTTATCGCTGCATCCGCAGTGAAACGCAGCAACGCACTGGCATCGCATCGCCCGCACGTCGGGTCTTTGTCGGTCAGGTCACTGGTTTCGTTTTCTTGCCGTTACCAAGATGGCGGACATAGCACTCGGCGCGCTACTAAATGGCGCTCTACATTTCGCATTAGTCTATTGCTTGCACGAAACTTGTAATATTGCAGAAATTATCTTCCCTTAGTATTTTTCCTGTACTTGATTTAACGGAAATTGTTATTTTACATTTTTTTGTGTTGGAATTATTTTGTGATTGGTTTAATGTAACTTGTGAATTCACATAAATTTATGTTAGTCATAAACTGAAAATGTATGTTAAATAACAGAAAAATTAAAAACAGAAAACAAAGCTTTATAGAAATTTCCTGACAGGTCAGCTGCCAGGCAATTTCTGGAAGGATGGATGTTGGACGGATGTTCATGGCTATACCCTTTGTAACGGGCGGTAGCTTGCGCCACCCAGCCTAAGTCTAAATATTCGAACAAATGATACATCCAGCCCTCCTAATACCAATTTTCTCCCCTTCACTATTACCAGGCACTGTGGGATATCACCAGGATGACCTTCGGGGGATCGGGCAAAAAAAACTAAAAACATCACCCCCCGCCTCTTCCCCCGGCGAGGGAGTCGCCAATTTTCCTCTGGTGAAACCTTGTCGGCGTTACCACAGCACCGGACCCACTGGGAGACAGGGTTGAGACTTTTGGCCGGAGCCACGCGGGAGGGAGTCCCAATTTTCCTATTTTCCGCCTGTCCTCAGCTGTGCTAGTTAGTTGTGTATCATTCAAGTTTCCCTCGATAATTTCCACCAATCTTCAAATCACCTTTTTGTGACTGCAATCCCCCCCCCCCCCCGCTTTTCTTTTCCGTCATTTCATCTTCGCCAGCAAAACCCAGAGCCCCGGCCAAATCCATTATTCCTTCAGGAAGGGCAGGGCGAAGACCCGTGCACTCAAAAACCAAGTGCTCTAGCGTCTCGCCCTCATTATGGCAGGCGACCCATAATGTGCCTGTCTCCTCAAATTTATCCCTAAACGTCGTCGTCCTTAATAACACTCACGTTCAGGCCTCGAACAGCAAAGAAATTCCCAGTGAATTGTCAAACACATTTTTCTTTCTTATGTCCTGTTTTTGTGACCTGTAAATTGTTGGAGCTGATTTTTCGTGTATTCTTCCCTTCCACATTTTCCTTTTGGCCTCTTTCACTTCCTTCTTTAATAAAAGTAGTCTGCTAACCTCCATCACTAGTGTGTAGGTATTTAAATGTAAGCTGTCGGGTTCGGTTTGTCCATTTTGTGTTAAAACTTTTCATGTAGAAATACTTCAATACCCTTTGGTGCCCACCGCTTATCATCCCTTTCAGTGAACCTTCGTTGAAATTTCAACTTACTAATTGCCTCCCTACTCTCAAAAGACGACAAGATCATGTCCCCCTTGCTACGTCATAGTAACCGGCGCGCACTTCGCGCCGCCCGTGTAACGGGCACAAACAGACTGCTACGTCACTGCAACACCGCCTAGCGCGCGGGTGCTCGCAATCGAGTCCACGAGACGACAGCCGGGGCAAAAAGGGCTAGGGCTAGCTGATTAAAACGTTCCACGTTAGCAGCCACTCCGAGGTTTACAGTCGTCCTTTACTCGGTTACTTCACTCCTGTACTGCCTCATTTGGTGCCGTTCCATGTGCTCCCGGAGCCAATCTGCCTACGCTCTTTGTCGAATCTCTAATCCTGATTGAACCTCAGATTTCACGCAACACTACCCCCATTGCCAAATGACAGTCCTGGTACCATCACTCCTCTCTATATACCCCTGACCACTTCATATCTATTATAGTTCCATAATTCCTTGAGCGTGATTATAGGTGAATATTTTTTTTTAATTTTCTAATTATATTCTTTCCATTTTCCTTTAGATATTTAATTCCCTCATTGAGCGAGACATCCAGATATTTGTATTTTCCTACATGGTCGGTTACAATGTCTTGTATCCTCAGAGGTTCCCTCTTCTCGTCATTGAACCCCGTTACTCAAGACTTGTCACTACTAAAACTTATGCCCAAGGTGTTCCCCCTCTCCACATATTCCAGCCAGTTTCTGCACCGTATCCTGATATCTGCCATGAGTACAATGTCGTCCGCATACTATCAGTTCTAGCATTACCTGTATTACATTCCTCTCCTCCTTCCATACAACTTACATCAGAACGTAAGGTGCTCTGCTCTAATTTATTGTCCATTTCACTGAGAAATATTATGAAGAGAAGTGGTGACAGTGGACAGTATTGCCTGAGCCCTCTTTTTATTGCCGCGGGTTGTGTAGTTTCTGCTTCCCATGTTGTAACCACATTATCGTCTTTGTACACCTGCTGAAGAAACCGAACAAAATTTGCATCTAAGTTATACGCCCTCAGCTGACCCCAGACTTTTTCTTGGCTCACAATATCGTACGCTTCCTTGATGTCCAAAAACGCTAACCATAAAGGAGTTTGGCCTCTTCACTGCTGTTTTTATACATTGTGTGGCGACAAATAAGTTTTCTTCCAGTCTTCTATCTCTTCGGAATCTGTTTTGGAGCTCACCTAGTATTTGCATATCTTCTCTCTTTTACACAATTTTTTTTTCAGTGTGGCCCAGAAACGCGTACAAATTGTTAAAAAGAAATGATAAAATTAAAGACGCTAACAAAACTCTGTAATGCGAAACTAGAGCGTAGTTTGAGGAGAAGGAGGGAAGGGTACGTCCCTCATCCGCTCCTCCTCCCCTCCTACTCTCCCTTCCTCCTCATCTCCTCTTCCTATTTTCCTTCTCCTCCTCTGTACCCTCTCCTCCTTCCCCTCCACCTCCTCCGTATCTTCCCTCCTCCTCCTCTTCTCACCCTCCCTCCACCTCCTGCCTACCCTCCCATACTCCTCCTCTTCTCCTCTCCTCCATACCCTCCCTTCTCCCACCCGCTAAATTTAGCTGAAAATTGACGCCACGTGACCTCAACACCATTCAGTTTCCCCGCTAAAGTTAGCATTGAAAATGACGTCACATGACTTGGTGTCACGTCACCTATGAACAAATTCAGTTTTTCCGCTCAGTGGGAAATTGACGTCACGCGACCTCTCAACAGCAATTCTATTCCCCGCCAAATTTATCGGCGAATTGAATTGGTGTTGAGGTCACGTGACGTCAGTTTTCCCGCAATATTTAGAGCGGTTACGGCGACGCCAACGCCGCGAAACACGAAAAGGGGCGCCTAAACAGCTGCGCTCTCAAAGTCCAAGGCTGGGTGGCGCCTAAATCCTATCGGTTCATCACTGAGAGCGGCAGAAATACTAAAACATGTATTTGGAACTACAAATAGTGGGATACATTAACATAGTAGCTAAAATACTGATACTGAAATATATCTGTGAAAGTGTATCGCGATACGTATCGGAAGTACATTTTAAGTAGAGTCAAAAAAGTCTTTGAAAATACAAATACAGGAATACATTTTAGGGAGGCAGAACTACAAATAAAGAAATACTGATACTGCAGTGCATTTTTTGAATTTGTTTGAGACGCCAAATGAGATGAAGCTTGAAAATAAACTGGAAGTGAAAGTTTTTGATCCTGAAATTATTTTCCCGTAGGCTTGGCTTGGTAAGACCCACGGGAAATTACTTCCCGTAGGCCTTGAAGGTAGTTGTTTCGGACGACGAGGAGTCTTCAATGGGCTCAAAAAACGTTCCATCAAGGACTGACCTCGGTCTCTTCCCACACATCCTGTTTGTCTGACGAGCGATGCGAAAAGACTCCGACCTCTAAATATATTCTGTCATCCTAAATCCCATCAAGGCGTCACCACGCGTTCTCCAATAAGGACGCCCCTGTCAACATTGATCACACGACGTCACGGTGGAATGAGCTGCAGGGTATTCTTGATCTGAAGGTGTGGCCTTGAACATGAAACTTTACCACGCTGCTGTATGAAAGGACAATACGCACTTTCGTTGTAGGTCACCTCGTTGGAGATCGTGCAGGCAGTGTCATTCGGATTTTTCGAGAATTGTGGACCAGCTGAAGCATTCTGGAACACATGTCTTATCTTCTGTTACCATTGAAAACCTATACGGTGGCATCCTTGTTATAGAGGTCCTTCCTGCCGACCCTCCGCCACCGACGCATAGATCGGAGTCCTCAAGCTTCGCCTAGCATCATCCAAAGAGAGATCTCGTGGATAGCGACCTGACATTGCCGGCACGGTGTGAGCTCCCCGAAAAACAGCGCGCTCGAGACGAGTCGCAGGTGTACGTACTACGAAGTCTGTCGGCACAGCGAGGCCACGTCTGGCCTCTTTCCTGGGTTTCGGATCCCCAGAGCAGCGGGTCACGTTTACGTCGGCTGATGACGTACCCTTGAGCCGTGCAATATTACGGGCGCAGCCGCAGACACATAGGAATATGTGTTGAACTTCAGTGCGTGAGTCATCCTACTATTTCAAGTCAACCACCACCAGGTCTCGTGCTGCAACGAACAGTGACTCAGCTTTGCCGGCTGGGTGTACTGTGTACGCAAAAGCAAGAGAGTCGGTTAACCGCGGGCGTTGGATGTCAGCAAGCAATGACTCAAGAATTTCCTATCTAAGGACCTGCTCCAGATGCTCTGACTCCACTCCTGGCACGCCACTTGGTTCGAGTCCCCGACTACGCAACACTTCTCAGAAGAGAGAAGAGGACGCATAGAAAAATAGTTTGGAGAATCGGACAGAACCTCGGTCAACATGGCAACAATGCCCCAAACATCTCCTTGACTCCTAACGTCTTCAAAAAAAAAAAAAAATCGGGTTTTTTTTTTTTGGGGGGGGGGGGTGGGGAGTATTTTTTAGGAAATGTAACGAAATACTTTTACCCTGATTGTATCGTCATACAAAGAAACATACAAAATGTATTTCGATACAGGAATACAGATACTTGTGGAAAATATGTATCGCGATACAGAAATACCGATCCGAAACGTATTTCTGAAATACTATCACGATACATTTGTATCGCGATACTGCCCAACCCGGCAGTGAGAACGCTACGAAGAAACAGAAGACACCTCCTCCTACCCCCAAGGACTTCAACACAGAAGAGGAAAGGGATGATTCAGTCTAGTAAAAGGATACATTATTTATGTCAGAGCATGAGAATAGACCTTTTGGCGAATAGTGTGCGGCCACCTAGGAAAGCGACTGGGTTCGAGACTAAGTGGCTAGCAAACAATGCGCGTGCAAGGCTCTCCCACTCTTTCCACACCCAAAACGTCAGCCACATCTCTGTTCGCCCGTTGAACCTCTGTGACCTAGATACGGCTCCCCCAAACTTGCCTTTGTCCCCATCGTGGCTTACCTTCTGCGCCCAAGTCGACACAAAGAAACCATCTTCCCTCTCTGCTCGGCCAGAAGTAAGAGAGAGAGAGAGGTACTAGAACCATTTACTCTCCAACCGATGTTTCTACCAAAGGTTCAATCGCTCCGTTACGAATAGACCCTTCCAGAAATTTCTAATATGCATCGCTCAGACCCTACGTGACCTCGCTCAGTGCAGGGAATAGAGGGGGGGGGGGGGCATGTTGATGTACCGCCAGTGAGGCAGCACGGACGTGTGTTAAATTAGTACATTCGTGTGTCCACCAGATCTAGAGTGCCTTCATGCCCCACATGAAGCCTCCCTACACCAGACGACAGCGCACGGTTTTGACTGTTCTGAGATCCGATGGTAAGTCGGTTTTCTCATTTGGTGCTTTGTGAGTTGCCAATGCTTGTTCCGTATCATTTCATCAACAACTTTTCATCGACGCATGTTTCATCGACATTTCACCGCCGCTCGTTTACTAGACAACTTCTACGGCTCCCGACCGGGCATCGAAGCCGTAGTCGTGCGTCCGTCATGGTCGTGAAGGCAACTGCGGCTTCGCTCAGGCAGTTTCAACTTAATCGCAGGCTCGAGTTGGCGCTCTCGCCCGGTCGGAACCGCCGATCCGTTCAGATGTGGGAAAAATGTGTGGCCACGTGGTGACTTGTTCGTTCGAACCAGTGTTTTATTGAATCGACGTTTATTGCCTAGACCTTGTGGTCGTGCAAAAACTTACAAAAATTATTTCCAAAAAAAAAGAAGAAAAAGAGCACAGTCAACACACTCATTTTTCAGAAAGAAAATATATATGCTACAAATTTTATAAGAAAAGAAAAAAAAGAGAAGGTGAATACAATCAGTTTTCAAAACAAAACAAAAATAGATATGCTACACATTTAATAAACTAATAACAAGCAATGAAATTACTCCGTAAAAGCTGAACTGTTGTCTAAGTTCATATCCTCGGCCTTTCGCTGCCAAATAATAATGAAATTTAAATTAACGGTTTATCGTGACGTTCGTAGGACACTAAAGAATCTCCGTAACCCGTTAAGTTTTGACGATCTAACGAGTGACGCTAGTTTGTTACCTATTTTCTGTAACAGGCACACCAGTGCTTGGGTCCCACTGGTGCCAGAAAGCCCAATTCCCAATATAGTTGCACGGCCCCTTGAAGCTAACAGTGCGGTTGGAACTACGGGTTGCCGGACCAGTCAACCACATCCCTTTCATCGCCTGACCACGCCCTCTGCGTGGATATGGCTGGAAGCACGGGCATGCTCGCGCTCGTAGCTTCCACCACCCTGCCAGCTTAGGGCCCTTTGCACCTGCCATTAAGGAAAATGATCAGCGTGCAATATAATAGGGTAGGTCACTAATTTTAAGTAATTATATTGTTAAATATTGATTTTAAAGGCTTGGTTTCAAATAGAATCTTCCTGTGCATAATCGAAAACTACTAAACACACCGACATTACAATGGTATAAGACACGCGCAGTGTTTTACATAGTTCCGAAGAAGTGATCAATCTGGACGAGTGTCTTGGTTCCTGTTTCTTATCAAAGCGCATCTCCGCGCGAGCAATCCCGGTCCCCGTGTCTGACGCGCAATGTGCGTGAGCCGCCGCGCATCCCACATAGAGAAGTCTACATAAGAAAGCCTCCGGACTGCCACATGAGGTTTGCCTTTTTGGCATTGGTGCCAGTGTGAAGATGCACCTTCAGGTGCAATACGTGGCGGCGCAAGCACGTTCCGCACTTTAGATATGGGGGGCGGGATCGCCTCGCAGAATGAGCTCCAATAAGAAGCCGAAAGCCAGAAGCGCGTACAAATTGAGAATTGTTTCGGAACACATTAAAATGCTGCACGTGCCTTATATTATTGTAATGTGGGTGTGTTTAGTCTCGGTGATACCGAGCAAAGTTCTAAATGAAACCATGATTTTAAAACAATATAATTAATAATTTTAGTACTAAAAATGTTTTAAAGGGCAACTCCGCTTCATTTTCGATATTTAGAAAACTATGCAGCCCTCTTCAGTATCATATAGGAAGACCCCATGTCAAATATTACGATCTAATTCCGTCTATATATTTAATAAACTGGCCAGCAAACTTTCAAACGAGCCAAGTCGCCGAAATCTGCCAACTCTAGCGTGCGACGTGAGGCGCAATCGTCAGCGCAGTCAATGCGACGGAGTTGGAGCGGCCAACGTTGAACCACTACGCCAGAGGCATGACTACGTCATTCTCACGTTTTGGTTGTTTTTACTTCTCAGAGCGAAATTGAACGATGACGTCATGAGTTTCTCCTCCCGGTGTTGGCTCTACGGCGTCCACGTGATCACCGTAACGCGGATGCGCTAGTTTGCGCTGCCCTGCGCGTTTATCGCATGTCCGGTTTCTCCGCTCCCCCCTCTCCTCTTTCGTGTTCTCCCCTTCCCCTCTCCCCCGGGCCATCACCGTCCACGCCATGCGAAGCGACCTGCCCAAGCCGCCCGCGTCGCGTGTCCTGTACCTCGCCCCCACGAACGTCACAAGACCACGTGGTTCGACGTGACGTGGCCATGACTCTGAGGACACGAGACCAATGTTGCCTGACGCAACCGAAGTTTCGGTTTCGGTATCAGCTGATGTTTAAATTAGGATTACACAAATAATATTCAACATTTCGCGAATCCGAAGACGTAGAGCTGTTGAGTAGTACTTTATGAAATGGAATCACATGTAAGCCTAAATTTTTCGGAATTGAGCGGAGTTGCCCTTTAACTGTACAATTATATTGAACACTAACAATTTTCCTTTGACGGAGACCACTACGGCATCAACCTTTTTTTTTTTTTTTTTGATGCGTAGTTTTTGCAGAACCGAATTGGCTTGCGTGTCCGGAAACACCCTGCATATTTAAAAACAAATATTTCACACATTTGGAAATACAACTCCAGCTGCAGCGATTCTGGCGCGTCAGGACAATATTGACAACCACTGTTCAGTCAGTGTAGAATAAACATATATGGATGGATTATGCCCATACAGGGTTTACAGACATGAATATACAAAGTGGAGTGAAGTATGGTTTTAGTAAAACAAATTTATATGATCCATCTAGCACAAGAGGAAATTCGAGTTAATAAAGGCCTGACAAATACAAGTGAAGCTCGATGAATTCCAAACAAATAGCCGTCCTCGTCAAGGTGCAAACAAAATTATACAAAAAAGACATACATAAACGTAGTTCATGTAGCAAGCACACTGAATAATGTCACTGGGATTCAGCAACTCAAACCGGTCAAGAAGCAAAAAGGACGAAGAAAATTAAGACAAAAGGTAGAAAACAAGATATTGTGTTTTTTAATAGTTAGGGTGTTGTATATTCTGTTCCAGCCCTATGTGCGAAGCATTAGTTTCCAGCTTGGTGTGTTAACTAGTTTCCAATATAATTTTATTTTTATATCGTAGAATTGTGTTAGCATTACTCGATTTTTCTTATACTTTTTTAACTTCTTACATTATTCAAGATTGTTGCTATTGAAAGACCTTAGTTATTTTATTATTTCGTATATATTTGGTTATTAGTAGGCCGACTTGTAAGCAACATAAATGAACCTACAGACAATCCAGAGACTCCAGGTGGAGCACGTGATTAAAGGGATTGTCCGGTCAAATTTTGTATTCGAGAAAACAGTTGAATATCATTGTTAATGCCTCGAGATGCACCGTACGTGCAATATCTGAATTTTATATGCCCCTCTGCATGAGTAATTGAATTTATACTCCTCCAATCGCACTCTAGCGTAAACGCTGTTTTCGGTGGCAACATGGGAGCTCTGACGTCACAAAACACAAAGCGAGCATTTCTGTCTCGTTGTTTACATGCGAGTGAGCGCCTCAGCGTGCTTCGTTTTTGTTGTTGTGCTCGACTTGTTTCGTGGTTGGGTGAGATTTTTGTTGTGCGGTTGGGTGTCACAACCACCGGGCAGCACATGCCAGCCAAGACATGACGTTCCACACTTTTCCGCGAGACGTGCAGTGACAAGCAAAATGGATCGTCGCCGTGCGCAGGGACTGGTTTCCCGTCAAGATCGAGATCCCGCTTATGCAGCAATCGTCTATACAGAAAAGAGCTACGAGCTGAGCTCTAAGCGGACAGAAGGCTCGTAAGCTGAGGTGTGATGCTGTGCGAGCGATATTAAACTACGTCCATCCACTCCTCGCCCAAATCGGATCAATCAATTTGTTTATGCAGCGAAACCGAAACCAACAGCTAGACCACCTGGAAACGATACCAGGGCCGGCTTGCTAGAACCAGCGTCTCAGCTGAGACTGGGTGAAAGAAAGCACTGCCAAAGCCAGCGCACGAGCTGAGCGGGACTCAAGCTGCGTCTCAAGACGCTCGCGCGCCCCAGCCTTTGCAGTGTTTTCTTTCACCCAGTCTCAGCCGAGACGCTGTTCTAGCAAGCCGGCCCAGCACGCGTGCAGTCAAATACTGTTTGACCCGCTTGTGAAAATACAGCGTGGCTACGATTCACCAAGCTCATCCAAGTCAAGTGACGACATGCATTTGAACGATTCGCCGGTTGCCTTCGACCCGCGGTCATCGCCCCTGAGGGAAAGACCCGCAGCCTCTCATCACCGATCCAGTGGATCCGCCGAAATGTGTACCCATATGCCGCAATAATTTAATGAATGGATAAGGGCTAGTGTGAGGTAGACCTCTCTTATTGACGTTCACACGAAAAGACTCGCCCGAAAACTGAAACATTTCTTTTCGACCTGAAGAAAAAATGCTACTTTTATTGCCGGGCTTGACTGATGAGGCAGGGCTTCGCGGACCCGTAGAATGCCTTCGCGGACCCCAAAGGGTCCGCTGACCCCCATTTGAGAACCACTGGCCTAGGAGACTATATAATTCAAAACAAAATACAAAACATCTATCGACCAACGCTTGTTATCCCGTCCATCCGACAAACCTTTGCGTTTTGTGACGTCACGCAGCAGCTACGGATGTCAGCCATTGACACTGGCGAAATTCGGGGTGCAGTTTCGTACACACGCTCATGAAAGGTTTAATTAATAACGGGAGATCATATATCAAAATAAAAATGTCGTTTGTCTACATGAAGGCTCCCTCGACGTAGCGAGCACAAAAACTGAAGTACTTCCGGTTTCGACCGGACAATCCCTTTAAGGACTCTAAATTAATTGGATATAGTATGCTTCCAGTAGTTTTTTGGGGTACAAAAAAGAACCCCGCTCGCTTCTTTTAAGGTAAATTGACATTTTTATTTGTGATTACATCATAATAACAGGCTGAAATATATTGAACCATGCAAAACCTACACTGCTCACAAGTAGAACCCTGTGCAGGTCTATCATTAAACGAAATGAACACACGTTGCTGCTCGAGTATTTCGTTTAAACCCCCTCAACAGCTATGATGCACGTGATGGTTTCGATCACTTGCGATGTATCTTCCGATGATTGTATAAACTGGTATAAGACGCAAACGCTCTACTGCAGGTCTCGCACTTGTACGGCTTCTCTCCGGTGTGAGTTCTCTCATGATTCGCCAAACTGCTTTTCTGAATAAACGCCCTGCTGCACGTGTTGCACTTGAACGGCTTCTCTCCTGTATGAATTCTTTCGTGATCCGCCAAGTTGCATTTCTGAGTAAACGCCCTGCGGCACGTCTTGCACTTGAACGGCTTCTCTCCTGTATGAATTCTTTCGTGATCCGCCAAGTTGCATTTCTGAGTAAACGCCCTGCTACACGTGTTGCACTTGAACGGCTTCTCTCCTGTATGAATTCTAACGTGAGCTATCAAGTTAGTCTTATGCGCGAACGTTTTCTCGCAGGCACCGCAACTGAAGGGCCTCTCGCCAGTGTGAGTCCTCTCGTGGATGGCGACAGCCGTTGCGGAAGAGCTTGAGTAAGTACAGAAGCGGCAGGGGTGCTTGTTTGCTTGTCGGTGCGTTTGCTGCTTGTGTGGGCTCGTTGAGTCGGTCTGGGGAGATGCGTCACCCCTGCGGCTGTCACGGTCAAAGATATCCACTTCTTCGTTATGGTATGCTTCGATCCGATCTGTTGGAATGACGCGACAAAACAAGAAAGATTAAAGCTGTTTCGTTTTTTTGTTCTGAACAGGAGTTTTCAGTACCTAGATGAACATGGCCGTGAATACCTACATTGTGCCGGTGCGGTCTAAAGTAGGTATTCATTCATTCGAGATGTTAAGAAGGTTCAGTCGCGATGCTTGTAAAGGTCTACAGGCGATCGTTAAAGACTCGACTCTGGCAGCCCCATGGTGACGCAGCTGTGGTGGCTCCCATGTTCTAATAACCTAGTGCGGAAGGAAACTCAAGCTAGCCGCGGTCGCCGCTGCGCAGTTTTGGCGGTAAGATCTTACAAGTAACGTCGTTACCGGTAAGGCGTTTCTTTCTTCAGTAACGTAGTAACATAATCGTTATTTTTCAAAAACAGTAATGGGTAATGTGCTTAGGTTACCGATTTGGGGAAACGCGGGTAGCGTAATTATGTTACTTGGTTCATCTTCTGAAAACCTGAAAAAAGTACAAATGTTTTTTCAGGGTTTCTATAAGGAGTATTCACTGGGCGCCATATTTGTGGGTGCTGTCTAGAGCGCATGCTCAGAACGAGCCCACATTAATTGGCTGCTAAGACCGACACTCTTGAGGGTGCGGAATGCACGTTACAAAAGAACTGTGGAAACTCGCCATCAGCACGCGCTCATCAGTCGCGCACACAGCTATGGCCGCCAGTGAATACTTCCTATACTTTGTTTTACCTGAAGTCCAGACGAAGCCGCCACTACAAGCTGATGGTACCAATCAGAATGAGTGAAAAGAGCACCATCATGGTGTTCGCCGTGTCTCTGGACGTGTTCTGTTATCGCTGAACTAATCATGAACAAGAAAGACCCAGTGACTTGCGCTTTCCATGCTGCTTTAATGGTTCCATTAGCTCGTAGCATCGGCTGCGTCTGGAGTTAAGCTGAAGCATAGTATGTGATCAAAGTAATTAATTATGTCACTTACTCTACATATTTTTTCTGAAAAATATTTCTGCCCTTTCTTCACGCGAAATGTTCAACTTTAGAAAAAACCCGACGCCCACGCCCGTTATATCAGTGTCAAAAAACGCTGTCGCAAAAAAAAATATATATATAAAATCACACAAAGACACTTTGTTATCGTTAATTTATAAATACAAAAAGCCGCAAAAGTAACGTGCTTTACTTTCTGTCGTTACCGGTAACGCATTCCTTTTATTCTTAAGTGGCGTAGGTCGGTAACGCGTTTCTTTATTTTGAAAGTAAGGAGTAACGTATTTTGCAACTTTTTTCGGTAATGCCTAAAACACTGCGGCTGCATGACGCTGCCAGTACGGAGCGCTGGGTGATAGCGTGTTGATATTCATAATGAACGGGACTGGAGTACTTAAGTAACGCTGGAAGGGTCTTTCGCACACTGCCCACAGAATAGCTAGCATTGGCACAAAATTACATTCAAAAGGCTCGTAAAATATTCGTTTTGTACCTTAGAAAATTCAAAGTTTGCTAAGGCACACAACGATTATTTTACGAGCGATTTGAAACAGCTAAAAACACTATTTCATATCTGCTTTTGTTATTGACATTCGCCAGTCTAAAGCTGAACTTCGGCGACACAAAAAATGTTGTCGAAAAATCTTGAATCGTTTGAAACTCCGAAAGTTTATTAGGCAATTTCATTTGTTAAATGATAACTTATAGTGTCTTGACAGCTACTCGATCAACCGAAACAAAAAAAGACAATTGTTTTAAAATAACTAAGCAACTCAACACGGTACATTTTTCTGATATCAAATATGGTGTAGCAGTTGAAACTTCGAGTGCTCGGACTGAATGTTCTTTCAGTAGAGCCCATCGTTTACTTTCACTTGAGTTGTCGTTCTCGCACTTTGGAATGTAACTCCTTTATACTCCACCCCCCCCCCTTTCCTAAGAAAATAAACTTTGCATTTAGTTGTGGTATACTTTTCTGCTCGTTGCAGGGCGATAACTAAACCTTAAAGAAGTTTCCACATGGAAGAAACTTTGTGTACCACTTCGAGACTTCTCAGATTTTCCACATTCTGGAAAACCTAGCCTACAAAAAGGTTTTTTTATCCATGTAGGACCGTTCATGAATCTGTATGGGTGTTTCAAGAAGGTGCGAAGATGGATGAGAATTGTCCCGTTTGCGTCTTCTCATACCTGGTGTTGTTATTTCTGTGGGCTCCATAAGATTGGGGGCAGAAGTCGCACCGCCGTCCGTCCTCCCCTCCTGGTCCATCTTCCATGGTTGCCACTGCAATTCGGCTCCTTGGAAGGAGAGCTCCGCCCCTTGTCCTCACAGTCCGTTCTCTGCCATTCGTAGTCGAATGCTGCCTGGGCAATTTCTGTAAAGAGTTAAGATCAAATTTTCTTTAGTTTCTTTCTTTTTATTTATACTATATATATATATAAAAATTAATTTATATATATTTTATAGCCTAACCAGAACGAACTCGAGGAACAAGCAAACAGAGACAGATCATGCAGATAAAGTAGAAATTCAGGGGTTTACATTCGTATTGTGGTGTAATTCAAAAGGTAAAATAATCATATCACGAAAAAACACGGGCATCAAGACTGAATACTTGAAATCCACCCCTAAAAAATTTATTGTAAAAAATGCACGTGAATCATACATAAAAGCGATCCTTCTCTATTAAACACGTGCTTCTAAGGTTTCACTTCACCTTAAACATGTGGTAAAGGATTACGTCGATCCAGTCCCACACAAATCGAAAAAGACACAACTGGGTACGATCAAGGAGCGTGGTGTAGTCTCAGCGCTCCTGCTTTTAGTGCTGAAAAAGGCAGTCATGCTACAAAAGCAGACACTGTACGGTGCATCACCGCCATAGGTTTTGAGAATTACACATCAACAAAACGACTTTGGTGTGTCGGCTAACAAAGGTATGGAAGGGAATGGAAATTTTGCATGTTGGCTGAGGTGTGGCCATTCCCTATTTGATCCGACTAGTCGGTCCCATCCATCATGGGAAAAATGTAGCCCAAAGTTCCGGCACTGCCATAGGGTGACCTGGTTGATTACTGGACATCTTTCCTAGGCAGCGAAGGGTCGCTCACACTTGCATTATGTTGATTTCCGGATAGTTCGGCCTGCAAAATTTAGAGGGATGAGGGTTAATAAACAGTCGCCAAAACAAAGTTCCCTTACCTGCCCTCAAATATCATCACATTCAATGAACAGAACTAAAACAGAAGGGTACCAGTGCTTGGAATTGGTCCAGTTGGCTATTCATTACTTGATCAAACTGCGCAGTAAATGATTACGGATAGCGACGCAGAGACGAGAAAAAAGAAGGCAACAAACGGGAAAACGCGCATTTGCAGAGCATTTTAATCAAGTGAAGAAGTGAAGGTCACTTAATGGGTAACGACACCGTTTGTCAATTGATCAGCGGTATAGACGCTTATACACGCGCCAGATTACAGCCGCCATTGCCGACCTTCACTTGTCTTGCGCGAGATGCCGAGCCACTGAAGCGGGCGTTGACGAGCCTCCACCAAGGTCAATGCTAAAAGGACACCATAAAATCTAAGATAGGCAATAGCCTGGTCTGTTGTGGCAATGACAAAGTGAAGTGAATGTAATAAGAGCAAACAAAAACTGAATGGTCGGTTATGGCGGCGCCCATGCAAAGCTGCTGCAAAGCGTCTATAAAGTTTACAGTCCTGATTGCAACATAAATATATTTTATTATTATTAATGCGAATAGCATTCTTTGGATACTTCACGCACTTTTCGTCTATGTATCTATCTATCTCATCTGGCTATCTAACCTCTTACGCCGCGGGTCGATAAATAAATAAAAAAAAGACCGGCGCCGGCTGGGATTCGAACCGTTGACCCTTTGATCAGCAGGCAGACGCGCTAACCACAGAGCTATGAAGGCAGTTGTTTTTTTTTCTTTAATGCATGGAAATTTTTTACAAGTGACATGACATGTTGATACTTATGGGTATATACAGTTACGAAACATTCACTTTCACACCGTATTTACATACTAATGTCGCACACGCACCTTATATTTGGCATCTTGTACATGTGGCCAGTAGGTGTGATAAATTTAGACACAGAAATATCATCGACAAGTGTAATACAATAGTTACAAAAAATATATAATCAATAGAGCTTTTCAGAAATCTGGGAGACCAAGACATGCGTCGAACAAGGGAAACCACTCTGGTTGACTGAGAGGTGAAGCGTATACGCTCCTCACTTGCGCTACCAGTTCCAGAAAAAGCGATTTCGTTGTACGGGGTTTCTCTGCATGTCTGTCGATCATGCGACATTTCCATAGGCTATGTAGTCCCAACAGAGCGAACATGTCGTACGGGACGGTTTCGTTGTCGGCGAACGGGAGAAAGCGGAGACTGTAGTCATTAAGTATTAGATCTTTTTTAAGCGTGCGTTGCAGAACATCCCAAAATAAAAACGCGTCGGTGCAATAAATAAAACAGTGCTCTATGGTTTCTGGCTTGTTACAGAGTCTGCAATTAACAG
>JAZHYW010067770.1:0-39567 GCA_037355805.1 Ixodes ricinus | reverse complement strand
GTGCGCGAAATTCTGCATGTATGGAGTCACACCGAAACAACCTTTCTTTTTGGCAAAAGCTTGTAGAAGTTGAGGCCTGAGATTGAATCTATCAAGGATGGAAGTAAGTCGGTCCGCAGGAAAATCAGCTTTTATCAACCTCTGATGATGCAACTTGAGGCTACTTTCGAAGAAATGTGTGCAAAACGTGGACAATGAGAACTTGAAAAGCGGCCTCATTATGCCATGCTTAACTGACTTGGAAATGAGCTCTGGTGAGAGGAAGGGTTGCTTTTCTTCGATCACTGCTGGTAGACCCTACAAAGACCTGATGAATGATAATGTGACCATAAAATCTAGGAATCTAAATCCTTCCATTGAAAGATTGTCCCGCGTAAAGTGTGTCCCATCGTACCGTCTTTGAAAACTTCAAAGATGCTGTCAGCGAAAACTACGTCTGGATAAATGACCAGTAATCGTCGACATGCCTAAACACTAGGCAACCCTGAAAAGACACGTTCAACCGACATTTGATTGCCCTATCAACCAAAGAAGAATTATTTCTGCTAAGGACAGGTGCAAGACAAGAGCCTATACACACTCCTATCTTTTGTCTTTAAATCTTTCCTTTACATTCTACTAAAGTGGACTGTAAATAAATATTCATCGGGTCGTTGAAGCCTTCAACCAAAACCGGAGGAATTTTGAGGGTCGCAAATTCATTAATCACAAAGCCGTTTTGGTTCTAGACTGTAATACATGCAGTGGCGTAGTAACGGGGGAGGGGGAGGGGGCCACAAAAGTCCTCAGGGCCCCGGGTTAGCTACTGGCCTAGCTACGCCACTGATTGCATGCTTTGGTTCTAGGCTGTAAAGCACGTTTTTAACGGCGAAAGATATAATTGAGTGCGAAATGGGAAGAAAATGAAGCAAATTGAAGCGGGAGATCAATTCAAAGAAGTTCTGAACTCTGAAAGTCTGAGAGAGGATGACATTAGACAACTGTCTTTTTGGAGATAACGATAAGAGAGATAAGTACTGTTTGGCAGGACTACCAATGATGTTCTTGAGAGACGTTAGGTACAGTGAGGAACAAAGTTTCTTTGCCCCCGAGCGATGTGTACCCGATGGCCTCGTTTTTAAAGGCACAAAATTTTTTGACAGAATATCAGTGATTACCTTTTTAGCCAAAGCACCTTCCTTCAAAATAACAAACGTACCCGTAAGTACAGAATGATTATTGTCGGCGCTATGTACACCTTTCCATTCCTTATCACCCAGGCAAAAAATGCTGAGTCACTGCACCCGTGCACAGAGTCTGATATTCTGCAGAATAGAGCTACTGCGCACGGTCAGAAGGCGTTTCACAGCCCAGCAGACAAAGATGGCTTCGAGCAGCGGGAGACTGACTTGCAGCTTCAGCTTTTTCAGCGACAGCTGTTATGAGCTCTTCAAAGTTCACACCACAGGAAATGACGTCCGTTGTTGGTGTTGTAGCATTTGATGTTGTAGTCGTTGATGTTGTAGTTGTTGACGTTGTAGTTGTTGATGTAAGGCGTCCGTCGTCGACGTTGTTAAATTTTGAAAAATATCGCCTGCCGCCGTTCATTCACGTTCATTCCATCGTACGCACACAGACAAGCACAAAAAGAGTCTTATTTGGGTCGGCATCTTACACATGTGACCTGCTCACGGGGCGGAATATAAAATTACAGATGACAAACGACTGAAGTGGTCGTTAATACAATACGTCACTCCCAAAAGAACAGAATGACTGTTGTTCAGAAATCGGGAAGGCCTAGACATCCATCAAACATGAAGAAGCAATCTGGTTGGCTGGATTCAGAAGCATAGACGCTCCTAACTTTTGCCACTTGTTCCAAAAAATAAAGATTTCGTCGTACGAGACTTTTCTGTGTGTCCGTCGATCATTCTACATCCCCATAGGCTGTGAAGTCCTATTAGCGCGAACATATCATACGGTATAATTTCGTTTTCTGAAAACGGAAGGCTGTGATCTGTAAGGATTATGCCTTTTTGTAGTGTACATTGCAGTACTACATCCCATAATAAAAATGCGGCACTGCAATATATAAAACGATGTTCGATTCTCTCGGGCTTGTTACTTAGTCGACATTTTACAGTCCAAGGTACGAACATTCCCTTTTCTAGAAAGTAAGTCTTGACAGGTAAAGTGGAGGTATGTATTTTAAAGAAACATATCTGTGCTGATGGAGATGTTCCCATTTTCTTAACACGTTTAAAAACATCCCTGATAGAGTCAAAGTAAAACAAGTGCGATAAATCGGTATAGAAAAATTGCTCTCTCTCTCTCACACGATTGCTGGCAAAGTTTTCCTCTGTGTACAAAACTAATATTGTAATGAAAAAGCGTGTTTTAAGAAAGTCAAACGCATCAGCTACCTCCTTCAAAAAATCACTCAAGGTCTACATTTAAAAGCGTGTGACCTTGTTAAGCCACTGGAGAAATATAGAGTTCCAGTATCAAGCGGCCGGTTGGAAAAACGTGAAAGAATTACCTCTGTAGTCAAAGAGTGCCTGTTGCCAGAAGATACAGGGAATACTCGGCCAGCGGCCGATGCGCTGTTTCCAGCAGAGAGCATATTCGACGTGGCCGTTCGAACGGAATCGTTCTTTTCGAACTTCCAGCTACGCCACAACGCTAACAACCCGCTTTATACTTAAAGATTTCGTAGTATCCGATGCCCACTGCACGCCCTCTCTGGAAAAAAATTAAAAAGCAGATAATGAAATGCTGTCCAGCACTGTCGATACCAAGAGCTCGCGCCGTGAACGTTCAGAACAAATTGGAACAAATCAAATGTCTATTTCGTACGTAACCATAGCCTCCTCTATACTCACAAGGCTCAGCAGTTCGACGACGGAGCCATAGAGCGCCCGGTCGCAGATTTTAAGCGCGAAGTTCTGGTAGCGCAGAGCATTTCTCGGGAAAGCTAGAGTGCTTCATTCACACGCGCGCTTTTGCTTGAGTGGTGACATCTTAGCCATTTTTCCGCCCAATCGTTTTTTTTTTTTATGCATTTCGAAGTGCGCGCAATCTGGTGTCACTCAGCTCAAGCGCGTAGTTTTGGCTAATGCATAGACGCCATTTTACTGCCCAAGTCACGCACCGGGTGCGCGAGAGCGTCACGGGGTGGACACATTCAGGGTAACAATCGATGTCTTCACCCTCAGACAGACAGACATGTAGGCACCCTAGGGAAGCTGTTAGTGAGCGCCCAGCTTTTGCAGCGGCGAGGACGCGCGAGGATCGCGAGGAGCACGAGCGAACATTCCATCGCTCGGGGAGAAGTGTGTTTCGGCGTCTCGCCGCAGCGGGGCGACCCGTTGCATGACTCTCCTCTCATCCGTTGTCTGCCGCTCTACCTTTTCACTTTCGGCCGCCGGTCTCATGGCCATCTGCCAGGCTTTGTCGGTATAGAGGAGGCTATGACATAACTCTTTCTGTTCATGTACACCACAGTGTGTGAACGCGGCGCCGATGCCCAAAGACTTCACCGAGATGTGTCGCAGCTATTGCACTCACTGTACTGTGGATTGATACAGGACTTCTCAACTTGCTACTTAGCTCACTATAAACGCACACAGAATCCCTGTCTCGTCTTCGCCCTTTTCCATGCACCCCCACTGAACTACTAAAAGTAAAAAGAAAGTTGACTGCTTGTTTGGTCATTCTGCCAATCGCGTTTAAATGCGGTAGTTTTATAGGGTGGGTGGTGCTCTTCGTTCGGGTAGTGCCTAGTGTAGGGTTTTTTGTGGAACCAGACTACGTCACACCCTTGTCTTTTGTAACAGTTCCCTTCAGCATCAACCGGATACAAAGCTTTTGCGCTGAATTTTTTAAGTCACCAAGAAAGGGAAGCGCGCTTTCTTTCCCTTTCCACTCTTGTTCCGCGCGCTCTTTCTACCCCACCTGTTTCTGCTCACTCCTTTCTTGTCCTTTCCGCCCCTCCCCGCTCCGCGCGCTTTCTCAAGCCACCTGCTTCTGCTTCTCCCACTCTTGTGCGCTGGGTCCGTAACTCTAATAAAAACATATTGGGTCTGTAGCTCGGTCAGCTGGCGCACTCGGCTTCCATGCCCGTGACTGGGGTTCTTCCCACGCCACGGTTGGCTTTTTTCTTTCTTTTTCAGTGTCGTTTTAGCGGTTAAAGGCTGACCAACCTACATATTTCGGTGTTACGCGGCTCCTGATATTGGTTGGTCTTATATAGCTACAGGTGTTAAAATACATCGAATCTGTTCTTTCACAGTAGTAACTAGATGGTGGTACTATTGTGGGTACTACCCCTACTGCTTGCTTGGATGTTCACGCAGTTCATTTAATAGTGAAAATAGTCGCACACAGATGATTCTAAGCATTTTTCATGGTGTATTATTTCTATTTGTTTCAATGTTCAACCCTTCTGTGTTATACTCAAAGACAATCTAAGCATCTAACAGAAAAAGTGTAGTGGCCTCGATTAAAGTTCACGGATAAAAGGCACACTTAAAACTACATGCTTTGTAGCGTCCAATACCAAAACCTGCACCCTTACGGTGCAGGTTTCAGAAAGGAAATGGCTGCGTACTGTAGAAGAATTAACTGCAAACTCCAGCTTGTTCTTGTGCTATGTGCTTTGTCATGGGTGTTAGTTGTCGTTACTTGCCAAAATAAGTATCGAGGAATTTTATCCGCAACAAGTAGTACATTCGCTTTGGCACTCTAAAAATGCATGTGAGTCTACTTCCATTCAGAGCAAACGTCTGCCAACTTCTACGACGATTTTCGGTGCCAGTTTTTGTTGTCGGAGTGTCGACGAAACGTAGTTCGACGAAACGATTGATATCATGCTTAGTGGACATCTCCAGGAATCATGGAATCGCGCAGGTTGGAGCAAGCAAACCTATTTTATTAGATAGTCACTCGTTTGAATGGGAGCTCAGGAAACCGGTGCCTTTCTTATATAAAAAAAGAGAGGACGGTGCCTGGAGAAGGCTCATCTCATTTATGTTCATCCTTTTTTAAAAAGTCACTTATTCGCTACAAATAAAGCCACTTTTTCATTAATTTTTTCTATAAAAGATTGTTGAGGAGAAAAAGGAAAGCTTCATCAAAGACACCAAGAAAAAATACTGGAAAACTTTTCTGCGTTCTATGATCACGAATTCCTTATTAAGATAGGAGCTAGTGCTCAAGAAAAAACATATAGGAAAAAACAATAACAATAGTGTGAATTACACAAAATTCCCCACAACCCTCCCCTTTGGCCGAGTCATCCCATGCTAAAAATATATGTGATCGACAACGCTAATTGAATTGTCCTCTGGCAGTTTTATAAGGTCATTGCCTAGGCTATAAAGTTAACAAACACAAAAATCTACCTATTCACATCACGCAACGTAGCAGGACCAGTAACACACACACACACACACACACACACGCGCACGCACGCACGCACACACACACGCGCACACGCACACACGCACACACACACACACACACGCACGCACGCACGCGCACACACACACGCGCATGCACACACACACACACACACACACACACACACACACACACACACACACACACACACAGCGAACGAGTCGTTTAGCCTTGAAGCAAAGAACGGGACAATACGAACGAAGAGCCCGAACACTGGCGGCCTGTTGCCGGGCCCACCCAGGTCAAACAAAGTTCGGTAGCCGTGACTCCTCGATGTTGTCGCGCCTCGTCACTGTTCCGTGACGAGCGTTATCACGATGGGCCCAAATGGAAATAGAATTTTCCGGACGAAGCGACCGGGTTCTGACCGCGAAGGCCCTTTGTGTGCACAGCCGTCGCTGGCGTGATGCGCGCAGTTTCCCAGCCTTGGCCGTTCTATACGCTGGCACACAACAGCGTGGCTCGCGTCTGGCATCGATTGCTGCACTGGTCTTGTGTCTTCGGACGACACGGGCAGCGGCAACGGCGGCGGAGGCAAATCTAGGCTTCGATCGGTGCCTTCGCCGTTTTCGCGGGACGGACTCGATTATGCCTCAAATTGCTTTGGCGCCCCAACATTTTTAAGGCTGTGGGCTTCTTCCTCGCGTCGATGCGAGGGCGTTTTCGTCGCGGCGCTGTTTGACAAGTGGAACGCTGTTTGTTTGTCGGCTGAAACACAACGATGTGTTCCTAGAGCGGCGTTCCTCTGAAGCCTGACTTCCCATGGTGATATTTTTCTTGCGATTTCACAGTTGTGACGTTGATCACCGCAGCTTCCACTCACGCTTCCCTTGCCGCGCGAACGACACCGCAGCTGCGAAATCGCAAGTGCAGTCGCACCGTGCGAATTGGGCTATAGACGCTTTCAGGCAGCTGTGTATGGGCAGCCGCCATAACCGACCTTCAGTTTTTGTTTCTTCTCATTCCGTTCGCCTTCACTTCATCGTTGCCACAGCAGGAAAGGTTATTGATATTTTAGGTGCTACTTTGTCCTGTTCCCCAGCATAGGCCTTTGTCGAGGCTCGTCAACGCCAGCTTCAGTGGCGCGGTATCTCGGTAAGGCAAGAGAAGGTCGGCAGTGGCGGCTCAATCTGGTGCGTGCTTAAAGGGGCGATGCAACCATTTCTGAAATTTGCGCAAATACCACTTAAAACGGATCCCTGACGTTAATGACCTATGAAACACGCGTTCGTTTTTCACCCCACGCAATAGAACTCCCCCAAAAAAATTAAAGAAAAACGAGCATCGTTCACCCCCTCAACTCGCAGCCAGAACAAGTGGCCACGTTATCTGTAGCCGACTATATGCCGCCAATGTTGATCATAGCCACGCGCTGGGGTTGGCAAAGCACAGGACACGCGCTGAGTCCCAGACATTGTTATAGCTCGGCTATTGTCGTCATTGCAGCGATTGGACACGGGCCACTACCCGAATGCTTCTCGAGCTAGTAATTATCACGAGCCCAAATCGAGTGCCCACGCAATGCTCGGGTCGAATCTATGAACCGCATTCAAATATCGTCACTATGGGTGTACTGCGGTCCCCACGTTACGTCATCAAATTTTGCAAAGGAGAGATTGAATGCAAATGATCGCTTTTGTCCTTGAAATTACACCGCAACAAAGGAGTTTCTTGGCCAGTGGCGTTGCGTGCGAGTATCCTTGAGTCTCACTAGTACCAGTAAGCTCGTGTAAAGTGAAAAACATTCCAATTGAATATCGTTGCACCGCTCCTAGCGTCTGTACTCCGTTCGCCCTGAGACTGAAGCCAATACCACAAGCATGCGAGCTCGAGGTCGCTCCTTTGAAGCGTTCTTCTGTAGTACGAGCACTCGCTCTAGTAATGCACGTCTCAAAACCAGGAAGCGCGGGATAACTCACGCTAAGGGTGAGCGAGCTGGAGGGGAAGGTGTGCTCATTTCCAGGTTCGGCATATTGGCCTGGAAGTGACATGGTGTGGGTGTTTTTTGCTTTTCCGCAATGTGGCAGAACCGCCACCTGCGCATGATCCGCACGGTGGCGCTGATGCTATCAGTCAAGTCACGCGTGGTACACGACACCACGTTCTAGGCAAATTGGGAATTTGTTTAGATTTGAAAGAAAAAGATGTTGAAATTGTTTTCATATCAGGTGAGCTCGAGATCAGTCTAGTTTTTTGCACCCGTGTGCACCGTCAGAGCATTTATAGCTGTGTGGTCTTTGTCTTATGAACATACAGAGCACCTCAATAATGTGGTGTGAGGTTCGTCGCATTGGGGCAGGTTCCGGCATATCGTGAATCGACTGATTAACCATAGCTCAACTATGACCGCTCACTTCCGCCCAGTCCACTTTAATTTTAGCACGTTGAGACAAATAATTCACGTCTTCATGAAACGTGTGGGGGCGGAGAGATCGAATCTGATGCAAACGTCATAGATCTGATCAGCCAACCATCTACCTGAGTCGATCCCCCGCTTGTTTTGACATATACAGGCATCGTACAGATGTGCGGTTGTGTAATTACAGCAGCGTGGTACATGTCGCGGACCTCGGGTTAAGTCTCAGACCGCACTGGATATGTCTACCCCTCCGCGGAGGCGTAGACATATCCAGTGCGGTCTGAGACTTAGCCCAGGTCCGCAGCATGTACCACGCTGCTGTAATTACACAACCGCACATCTGTACGATGCCTGTATATGTCAAAACAAGCGGGGGATCGACTCAGGTAGATGATTGGCTCATCAGATCTATGACGTTTTGCATCAGATTCGATCTCTCCGCCCCCACGTTTCATGAAGACGATGAATTATTTGTCTCAACGTGCTAAATTAGAGTGGACTGGGCGGAAGTTAGCGGTCATAGTTGAGGCTATGGTTATCAGTCGATTCACGATATGCCGGAACCTGCCCCAATGCGACGGACCTCACACCACATTATTGAGGTGCTCTGTATGTTCATAAGACAAAGACCACACAGCTATAAATGCTCTGACGGTGCACACGGGTGCAAAAAAACTAGACTGATCTCGAGCTCACCTGATATGAAAACAATTTCAACATCTTTTTCTTTCAAATCTAAACAATTCCCAATTTGCCTAGAACGTGGTGTCGTGTACCACGCGTGACTTGACTGATAGCATCAGCGCCACCGTGCGGATCATGCGCAGGTGGCGGTTCTGCCACATTGCGGAAAAGCAAAAAACACCCACACCATGTCACTTCCAGGCCAATATGCCCGAACCTGGAAATGAGCACACCTTCCCTCCAGCTCGCTCACCCTTAGCGTGATTACCCCGCGCCTTCCTGGTTTTGAGACGTGCATTACTAGAGCGAGTGCTCGTACTACAGAAGAACGCTTCAGCCAAGGAGCGACCTCGAGCTGCATGCTTGTGAGTATTGGCTTCAGTCTCAGGGCGAACGGAGTACAGACGCTAGGAGCGGTGCAACGATATTCAATTGGAATGTTTTTCACTTTACACGAGCTTACTGGTACTAGTGGGACTCAAGGATACTCGCACGCAACGCCACTGGCCAAGAAACTCCTTTGTTGTGGTGTAATTTCAAGGACAAAAGCGATCATTTGCATGCAATCTCTCCTTTGCAAAATTTGATGACGTAACGTGGGGACCGCAGTACACCCATATGACGATATTTGAATGCGGTTCATAGATTCGACCCGAGCATTGCGTGGGCACTCGATTTGGGCTCGTGATAATTACTAGCTCGAGAAGCATTCGGGTAGTGGCCCGTGTCCAATCGCTGCAATGACGACAATAGCCTGAGCTATAACAATGTCTGGGACTCAGCGCGTGTCCTGTGCTTGCCAACCCCAGCGCGTGGCTATGATCAACATTGGCGGCATATAGTCGGCTACAGATAACGTGGCAACTTGTTCTGGCTGCGAGTTGAGGGGGTGAACGATGCTCGTTTTTCTTTAATTTTTTGGGGGAGTTCTATTGCGTGGGGTGAAAAACGAACGCGTGTTTCATAGGTCATTAACGTCAGGGATCCGTTTTAAGTGGTATTTGCGCAAATTTCAGAAATGGTTGCATCGCCCCTTTAAGCGCACCAGATTGAGCCGCCACTGCCGACCTTCTCTTGCCTTACCGAGATACCGCGCCACTGAAGCTGGCGTTGACGAGCCTCGACAAAGGCCTATGCTGGGGAACAGGACAAAGTAGCACCTAAAATAACAATAACCTTTCCTGCTGTGGCAACGATGAAGTGAAGGCGAACGGAATGAGAAGAAACAAAAACTGAAGGTCGGTTATGGCGGCTGCCCATACACAGCTGCCTTAAAGCGTCTATAGCCCAATTCGCACGGTGCGACTGCACTTGCGATTTCGCAGCTGCGGTGTCGTTCGCGCGGCAAGGAAGCGTGAGTGGAGGCTGCGGTGATCAACGTCACAACTGTGAAATCGCAAGAAAAATATCACCATGGGAAGTCAGGCTTCAGAGGAACGCCGCTCTAGGAACACATCGTTGTGTTTCAGCCGACAAACAAACAGCGTTCCACTTGTCAAACAGCGCCGCGACGAAAACGCCCTCGCATCGACGCGAGGAAGAAGCCCACAGCCTTAAAAATGTTGGGGCGCCAAAGCAATTTGAGGCATAATCGAGTCCGTCCCGCGAAAACGGCGAAGGCACCGATCGAAGCCTAGATTTGCCTCCGCCGCCGTTGCCGCTGCCCGTGTCGTCCGAAGACACAAGACCAGTGCAGCAATCGATGCCAGACGCGAGCCACGCTGTTGTGTGCCAGCGTATAGAACGGCCAAGGCTGGGAAACTGCGCGCATCACGCCAGCGACGGCTGTGCACACAAAGGGCCTTCGCGGTCAGAACCCGGTCGCTTCGTCCGGAAAATTCTATTTCCATTTGGGCCCATCGTGATAACGCTCGTCACGGAACAGTGACGAGGCGCGACAACATCGAGGAGTCACGGCTACCGAACTTTGTTTGACCTGGGTGGGCCCGGCAACAGGCCGCCAGTGTTCGGGCTCTTCGTTCGTATTGTCCCGTTCTTTGCTTCAAGGCTAAACGACTCGTTCGCTGTGTGTGTGTGTGTGTGTGTGTGTGTGTGTGTGTGTGTGTGTGTGTGTGTGTGCATGCGCGTGTGTGTGTGCGCGTGCGTGCGTGCGTGTGTGTGTGTGTGTGCGTGTGTGCGTGTGCGCGTGTGTGTGTGCGCGTGCGTGCGTGCGCGTGTGTGTGTGTGTGTGTGTGTGTGTTTACTGGTCCTGCTACGTTGCGTGATGTGAATAGGTAGATTTTTGTGTTTGTTAACTTTATAGCCTAGGCAATGACCTTATAAAACTGCCAGAGGACAATTCAATTAGCGTTGTCGATCACATATATTTTTAGCATGGGATGACTCGGCCAAAGGGGAGGGTTGTGGGGAATTTTGTGTAATTCACACTATTGTTATTGTTTTTTCCTATATGTTTTTTTCTTGAGCACTAGCTCCTATCTTAATAAGGAATTCGTGATCATAGAACGCAGAAAAGTTTTCCAGTATTTTTTCTTGGTGTCTTTGATGAAGCTTTCCTTTTTCTCCTCAACAATCTTTTATAGAAAAAATTAATGAAAAAAGTGGCTTTATTTTAGCGAATAAGTGACTTTTTAAAAAAGGATGAACTTATAAATGAGATGAGCCTTCTCCAGGCACCGTCCTCTCTTTTTTATATAAAGAAAGGCACCGGTTTCCTGAGCTCCCATTCAAACGAGTGACTATCTAATAAAATAGGTTTGCTTGCTCCAACCTGCGCGATTCCATGATTCCTGGAGATGTCCACTAAGCATGATATCAATCGTTTCGTCGAACTACGTTTCGTCGACACTCCGACAACAAAAACTGGCACCGAAAATCGTCGTAGAAGTTGGCAGACGTTTGCTCTGAATGGAAGTAGACTCACATGCATTTTTAGAGTGCCAAAGCGAATGTACTACTTGTTGCGGATAAAATTCCTCGATACTTATTTTGGCAAGTAACGACAACTAACACCCATGACAAAGCACATAGCACAAGAACAAGCTGGAGTTTGCAGTTGAATTCTTCTACAGTACGCAGCCATTTCCTTTCTGAAACCTGCACCGTAAGGGTGCAGGTTTTGGTATTGGACGCTACAAAGCATGTAGTTTTAAGTGTGCCTTTTATCCGTGAACTTTAATCGAGGCCACTACACTTTTTCTGTTAGATGCTTAGATTGTCTTTGAGTATAACACAGAAGGGTTGAACATTGAAACAAATAGAAATAATACACCATGAAAAATGCTTAGAATCATCTGTGTGCGACTATTTTCACTATTAAATGAACTGCGTGAACATCCAAACAAGCAGTAGGGTAGTACCCACAATAGTACCACCATCTAGTTACTACTGTGAAAGGACAGATTCGATGTATTTTAACACCTGTAGCTATATAAGACCAACCAATATCAGGAGCCGCGTAACACCGAAATATGTAGGTTGGTCAGCCTTTAACCGCTAAAACGACACTGAAAAAAGAAAGAAAAAAGCCAACCGTGGCGTGGGAAGAACCCCAGTCACGGGCATGGAAGCCGAGTGCGCCGCTGACTGAGCTACAGACCCAATATGTTTTTATTAGAGTTACGGACCCAGCACACAAGAGTGGGAGAAGCAGAAGCAGGTGGCTTGAGAAAGCGCGCGGAGCGGGGAGGGGCGGAAAGGACAAGAAAGGAGTGAGCAGAAACAGGTGGGGTAGAAAGAGCGCGCGGAACAAGGAGTGGAAAGGGAAAGAAAGCGCGCTTCCCTTTCTTGGTGACTTAAAAAATTCAGCGCAAAAGCTTTGTATCCGGTTGATGCTGAAGGGAACTGTTACAAAAGACAAGGGTGTGACGTAATCTGGTTCCACAAAAAACCCTACACTAGGCACTACCCGAACGAAGAGCACCACCCACCCTATAAAACTACCGCATTTAAACGCGATTGGCAGAATGACCAAACAAGCAGTCAACTTTCTTTTTACTTTTAGTAGTTCAGTGGGGGTGCATGGAAAAGGGCGAAGACGAGACAGGGATTCTGTGTGCGTTTATAGTGAGCTAAGTAATAAATTGAGAAGTCCTGTATCAATCCACAGTACAGTGAGTGCAATAGCTGCGACACATCTCGGTGAAGTCTTTGGGCATCGGCGCCGCGTTCACACACTGTGGTGTACATGAACAGAAAGAGTTATGTCATAGCCTCCTCTATACCGACAAAGCCTGGCAGATGGCCATGAGACGCGGCGGCCGAAAGTGAAAGGTAGAGCGGCAGACAACGGATGAGAGGAGAGTCATGCAACGGGTCGCCCCGCTGCGGCGAGACGCCGAAACACACTTCTCCCCGAGCGATGGAATGTTCGCTCGTGCTCCTCGCGATCCTCGCGCGTCCTCGCCGCTGCAAAAGCTGGGCGCTCACTAACAGCTTCCCTAGGGTGCCTACATGTCTGTCTGTCTGAGGGTGAAGACATCCATTGTTACCCTGAATGTGCCACCCCGTGACGCTCTCGCGCACCCGGTGCGTGACTTGGGCAGTAAAATGGCGTCTATGCATTAGCCAAAACTACGCGCTTGAGCTGAGTGACACCAGATTGCGCGCACTTCGAAATGCATAAAAAAAAAAAACGATTGGGCGGAAAAATGGCTAAGATGTCACCACTCAAGCAAAAGCGCGCGTGTGAATGAAGCACTCTAGCTTTCCCGAGAAATGCTCTGCGCTACCAGAACTTCGCGCTTAAAATCTGCGACCGGGCGCTCTATGGCTCCGTCGTCGAACTGCTGAGCCTTGTGAGTATAGAGGAGGCTATGGTTACGTACGAAATAGACATTTGATTTGTTCCAATTTGTTCTGAACGTTCACGGCGCGAGCTCTTGGTATCGACAGTGCTGGACAGCATTTCATTATCTGCTTTTTAATTTTTTTTCCAGAGAGGGCGTGCAGTGGGCATCGGATACTACGAAATCTTTAAGTATAAAGCGGGTTGTTAGCGTTGTGGCGTAGCTGGAAGTTCGAAAAGAAATGATTCCGTTCGAAACGGCCACGTCGAATATGCTCTCTGCTGGAAACAGCGCATCGGCCGCTGGCCGAGTATTCCCTGTATCTTCTGGCAACAGTACTTTTGACTACAAGGTAATTCTATCACGTTTTTCCAACCGGCCGCTTGATACTGGAACTCTATATTTCTCCGTGTTTTAACAGGTCATACTTTTATATGTAGACCTTGGTTTTTTTGAAGGAGGTAGCTGATGCGTTTGACTTTCTTAAAACACGCTTTTTCATTACAATATTAGTTTTGTACACAGAGGAAAACTTTGCCAGCAATCGTGTGAGAGAGAGAGAGAGCAATTTTTCTATACCGATTTATCGCACTTGTTTTACTTTGACTCTATCAGGGATGTTTTTAAACGTGTTAAGAAAATGGGAACATCTCCATCAGCACAGATATGTTTCTTTAAAATTACATACCTCCACTTTACCTGTCAAGACTTACTTTCTAGAAAAGGGAATGTTCGTACCTTGGACTGTAAAATGTCGACTAAGTAACAAGCCCGAGAGAATCGAACATCGTTTTATATATTGCAGTGCCGCATTTTTATTATGGGATGTAGTACTGCAATGTACACTACAAAAAGGCATAATCCTTACAGATCACAGCCTTCCGTTTTCCAGAAAACGAAATTATACCGTATGATATGTTCGCGCTAATAGGACTTCACAGCCTATGGGGATGTAGAATGATCGACGGACACACAGAAAAGTCTCGTACGACGAAATCTTTATTTTTGGAACAAGTGGCAAAAGTTAGGAGCGTCTATGCTTCTGAATCCAGCCAGCCAGATTGCTTCTTCATGTTTGATGGATGTCTGAGGCCTTCCCGATTTCTGAACAACAGTCATTCTGTTCTTTTGGGAGTGACGTATTGTATTAACGACCACTTCAGTCGTTTGTCATCTGTAATTTTATATTCCGCCCCGTGAGCAGGTCACATGTGTAAGATGCCGACCCAAATAAGACTCTTTTTGTGCTTGTCTGTGTGCGTACGATGGAATGAACGTGAATGAACGGCGGCAGGCGATATTTTTCAAAAATTTAACAACGTCGACGACGGACGCCTTACATCAACAACTACAACGTCAACAACTACAACATCAACGACTACAACATCAAATGCTACAACACCAACAACGGACGTCATTTCCTGTGGTGTGAACTTTGAAGAGCTCATAACAGCTGTCGCTGAAAAAGCTGAAGCTGCAAGTCAGTCTCCCGCTGCTCGAAGCCATCTTTGTCTGCTGGGCTGTGAAACGCCTTCTGACCGTGCGCAGTAGCTCTATTCTGCAGAATATCAGACTCTGTGCACGGGTGCAGTGACTCAGCATTTTTTGCCTGGGTGATAAGGAATGGAAAGGTGTACATAGCGCCGACAATAATCATTCTGTACTTACGGGTACGTTTGTTATTTTGAAGGAAGGTGCTTTGGCTAAAAAGGTAATCACTGATATTCTGTCAAAGAATTTTGTGCCTTTAAAAACGAGGCCATCGGGTACACATCGCTCGAGGGCAAAGAAACTTTGTTCCTCACTGTACCTAACGTCTCTCAAGAACATCATTGGTAGTCCTGCCAAACAGTACTTATCTCTCTTATCGTTATCTCCAAAAAGACAGTTGTCTAATGTCATCCTCTCTCAGACTTTCAGAGTTCAGAACTTCTTTGAATTGATCTCCCGCTTCAATTTGCTTCATTTTCTTCCCATTTCGCACTCAATTATATCTTTCGCCGTTAAAAACGTGCTTTACAGCCTAGAACCAAAGCATGCAATCAGTGGCGTAGCTAGGCCAGTAGCTAACCCGGGGCCCTGAGGACTTTTGTGGCCCCCTCCCCCTCCCCCGTTACTACGCCACTGCATGTATTACAGTCTAGAACCAAAACGGCTTTGTGATTAATGAATTTGCGACCCTCAAAATTCCTCCGGTTTTGGTTGAAGGCTTCAACGACCCGATGAATATTTATTTACAGTCCACTTTAGTAGAATGTAAAGGAAAGATTTAAAGACAAAAGATAGGAGTGTGTATAGGCTCTTGTCTTGCACCTGTCCTTAGCGAAATAATTCTTCTTTGGTTGATAGGGCAATCAAATGTCGGTTGAACGTGTCTTTTCAGGGTTGCCTAGTGTTTAGGCATGTCGACGATTACTGGTCATTTATCCAGACGTAGTTTTCGCTGACAGCATCTTTGAAGTTTTCAAAGACGGTACGATGGGACACACTTTACGCGGGACAATCTTTCAATGGAAGGATTTAGATTCCTAGATTTATGGTCACATTATCATTCATCAGGTCTTTGTAGGGTCTACCAGCAGTGATCGAAGAAAGCAACCCTTCCTCTCACCAGAGCTCATTCCAAGTCAGTTAAGCATGGCATAATGAGGCCGCTTTTCAAGTTCTCATTGTCCACGTTTTGCACACATTTCTTCGAAAGTAGCCTCAAGTTGCATCATCAGAGGTTGATAAAAGCTGATTTTCCTGCGGACCGACTTACTTCCATCCTTGATAGATTCAATCTCAGGCCTCAACTTCTACAAGCTTTTGCCAAAAAGAAAGGTTGTTTCGGTGTGACTCCATACATGCAGAATTTCGCGCACTGTCGCCTCCAAGTTCGACACGATTGTGTGTGTGTGTGTGTGTGTGTGTGTGTGTGTGTGTGTTTTATGTCAGGTGTAAAAAGATAAATGATAGTGACAGTCCCAGAGGGAGCAAAGTTAAGCATGCCAAAAGTTTTGTAGAATGCGAACAAAGAAATATTTATTCAATTCCTCTAAGCTGCGGGAGTCAGTAGATTGGACAAGCTGGGAGGTGCGTTAACCATCGATTCAGAGAACACAACTTGGAAGCATCGAAGACTTCAAATGAGTCTTCATACCCAAGCTGACATTAAAATACTGAGGGGCACAACAATAGATTTGTGAGAGAAATCATTGAATCATTTGCCATGGGGACTGTCATTAACAATATTTCTGCATTTCCATTATGACTGACAAAGACAGAAGTCAAATTTACAAAACCAAAGATGACTAGATTACTAATACCTCATCGTCATGCTAGTGCTTTTTAAACTTTCAAATTTATAGTAGATGTTCCTTTCTTTCACCAATTTTCTCCTTTCTCCCTTCGAGAACGTTAAAACCTTTGGTGGGCGGTTTTGATATTTCGTGTCATTTTATGTTGATAAATAAAATAAATTTTGTTTCCTTCCCCGTCCTTTATGTATTATACTTTCATGCATTCGTATCGCCTCACTTGGCCATTTCACGACAGTGTTAGAAGCACAGGAGATGCAATGGGCTAACTAACGTGACAGTTCCTGAATAATTATCATTACCTGATCTTCTAAGGAAGCGTGTCTGACGGATTCTTGCGACTCATCTGTTATCGAAAGAAGGCTGGCGTTTCAAAGTTTATTAGGCAGCCAGACCCGAACGAGCGTTTTCTGTATGCATGCGACGCGACAAAACGGGGTGGTCAATAATAGCCCCGCCATGCTGTCGACACACCCCGAAGACCTTTTCGATGGCCCTAACGCCGAGCGAGCGTGCCGGCCCCGGTTATACAGTTTGGTTGTTTCCGCAGCAATTCTGCATTCGGAAAAAAAAAAAGCAAAAAGAAATCCCAAAGCGACGGCAGTTTTCAGTGAGAATGAACTGAGCCCGCCAACTCGTGGCACCAGATTTCCAGCCAACCCCTAATCAATCGTCCTCGCTTATGCGCAGCCGTCCGACATTAGAAGGTCGCATTCTAATGCACGTTTTGTCGTCCCTGATTGCGGAACACGGGCCCTCCGATTCTGGCTGGGAATGCCTTTTGTTCTGTTTCTAGCGGTCCATAAAAGACTCGCGGAATATCTATACTCCGTTTCGATCTTAGATAGACCGAAGCGGGCGCTATCAATCGAATTCAGCCAATAGGCGTTGAGAGGATGCCACCCGACCTCGTCCACCGAAAGTCAGGTGACACGCTCTTTGAACCCGATCAGTGGCTGGAATTTCCCGATAGCGTTTTCGGCACTCCAACCCAGTGTGAATTGGAGTATGAAAATGCATGGGAGTGGCACGTGGAGCTCTCAGGTTCACGACGGTAATTGTGGCTCCAATTGTTCCCACTTCCACTTAGCCTTTTTTTCTTGCCTTTAGTGGGACGATGACACAATGATAATCCGAAGCGCTGTGCGTTGTGCAATGCAAAGGTTGCGCAACTGTCGCCGTCTTTGTGCGAGTAGAATATATGCTCTTGCACGCCTTTTATAAGCTTCACGAGTCCACAGGTTTGTAATCGCACTGAATTGGTAACTGCGAGTCACCTTGGAAACTGGAGGAATCGGACTAGCTATTTTGCAGACTCGTTGTCGCGAATGGGGCTTTGATTTGAGGAGGCTGTTGAAAGCTATTTCAAAAATATGGTGTGACCACACCGTCTGATCAAAGCACTATCGCAATCCGATGTAAGGCACTCGAAAGAATACGGATGCAAAGAAGAAGGTCATGGTTTGACATTGCGTGGTTTCAGAAGGATAAGAGCAAGTGGAGCCTGCGGCTTACAGGAAGTACGAAGCGTCCGCGACGACCCGAGCGTATTTTATAGAACAGCTAAACAATTGAACGCGCCCCGCTGTGCAACGTGGGGTAACCGCTAGGTCTCCTGAGAATATCCGGAGGAGTTTATTAAAGCTACACGAAATAAAGCGCCATCGATAGAAACATAGTCATCCTTATGGCGCTTGTCCCGGTTTAGACTTTTCAAGCCGTGGCGGGAGACATGTTTAATCGTTCGGATAATGAAGTTTGATATGGAAGAGACTGCTGACCTGCATACCCTTTTTCTCGTTGTGCGGCCGACGGAGGTTAAAGTCACACCCGGCGCCGCGCATGCGCTTTCTGTATTGCTGAAAATTTCGATAGACTGCGCGGCTGGCATGCAGGCTACAACCGAACGTGTGTTTCAATTCCTCTCACCGCCGAACGCGCCGACAGTTTCGAAAATCTCCACCAGTGTCGCGACAGTCCGTCACGAATAGGAATCGTGACGTCAACAGTGGGCAGAAAGTCACAACGCCAAAATAGGGGAGCACTTTTTGAAGCACTATACAGTGTGGATAGCAGCAGCGGGAAAACTCCAGGTAGCAGACGCACATGTCTAAAAAAATTACAATTGCGTCTACCGATAATGCAATGATGGTCGGGTAATCTGGTGTATGTTCACCATTTTGGCAAAACACCCGAGACTGGGTTTCACCAGTCTCAGGTGTCAGGGTAAAATTGCGTCTGGCAGCCATTGGGAGAGCAGAAATCCTGAGCGATTCGTCGTCTCAAGATATGCCGTTTCACTTGCACGCTTTGCTTTAGTTGGCGGCGGGGCCCCCATCCAAGAGTTGCCATGAGGACATGGGCTGCAACCCGGGCAAGTTCATGAGAAACAAGGTCCACGCCATAAGCGCCGCGGCCGGTGTCAGCAAGGCGGCGGCCGCTGAAGGTTAGTCCATCGGTGTTTGCAAAACAACTATAGCACGAGACAATACATAAATATACAAAAAAAAGCAATATGCTTGATTGTATATGTAGTTAGTACAATTCTATTGAAGCACGGCACCGTTCAGGTGTTAAGATCCATCAAAGCTTTTCGTATATAATTGAGGATGTAATAGCATAATAAAAGATGTCTCTCTTCAGAATGAAACTTGGTTTATGTTAAGAATGAGACTTGAGAGACTCCGTTTATGTTGAGATAGAATTGTTACTGCTTATTTTGCGGTCAGAAAGTAGAGGGGCAGTACGAGATGGCGAACCGTATAGTGTTAGTAGCTGAGGTCATTTCGTTTAAAAAGTTCGAGATATTAACGTAACCACTTGTCGCATCCAATGATTCACGGGGAGGCCGTTAGGCGAGATTGTCCTCCAAGGGTGTTTTTGAACTTCGACAAAACCGTTAGACTGAAAGTTTTTGTCTTAAGTGTAAAGTAAAATGCGCTGACCAAAAGAGATGCCAGTCAGAAATATTGAATGAGTCAGTTACGTTTTTACTTGGCTTACTTGAGCAGCTACAATCGTTAAGTATGGAAATTTGAAGGTAGCCAAGTGTCATTGATTAACCCCAGGTTAGAAGTCGCACTGCACTGGAAGAACTGCTCCTCTACAGCGTCCAACCATTCCAGCCTTATCGTACGGGTAGACAAACCTACCCCTGTTTAAACATTTCAGATTTTTCGTCCTCTATTTGGAAATGAAGAAATTATAGCCTACCTTAAAAGAGGCGCTCAGTGCTTTTTGTAGGTGCTTGTTTTTGTTGGCATATTGCTTTGTTGAGCTTTATAGTCAATAAAAATGACCGGTCCTAGATGGCAAGAAGTCCTATTAAGCTACACGGGAACCATTTTTTCTTGGGGGACAGGGGGGGGGGGGGCATCCTCGGGTTATTGTTACCTTCATAAAATTTGGCCAATGAAAATAGTTAACTGCGTGGAAATTCCGTACCGGTTTTAGAGAGGGGGAAGGGGAGAGGGGGGGGAGGGCACCCTCGGGTCCTCAACACCTTCACAAATTTTGACCAATGGAAATATTTCATTGCGCGGAAATTCCGAACGTTCCTAATATTGCTCTTTTCAGGCGGTTTGTGCATCACATTTTGACCAAAATAAGATGAAAAAACTTTTTTCTACACTTTTCCTACACTTTTTCTACACCTTTGGGTGTAGGAGAAGTAATACAGCAATTATTGTTTGAAGACGCCGCCCGACGGCACCCCCTGGTGCCTGCTCCGAGGCGCAAAAAGAAAGAAGTGTCCCGACCTTTCATTATATCTTTAATAGGAAAATCCGACACCCACGAGTCTAATTTCGGTATTTTTAGGTGGCTTAGAACTCGATGATTAAGTTCTCACCATAAATAGAAGATTTTATACTGCACTTAAGTGCCTCTTTAAATTATGGTGCCTGGTGTGTTCCACCGTAGATGGGAGATTTGGCCAGCGAAGTACGACTTCTATACTCCGTTTCGCCTAGCAATGTACCGCTGTGAACGCTAAAAGTCATCCCAACCAGTCATACGCCGTGAACATATCACGCAACTGCGCGCCCCGCGAGTCGTTACGCTTCTTAGGAAGCTCACGTGACACTCCGAAGAAGATCAATTGGCTTACGGGGTTCGTAGCATACACCGCGGTTCATCGCAAGGTGATACAAAATATATGGCTCGGGAGGCTTTGACGTGTACCACGTGGTAGTGGGCACAATACCTTTGCTTCGCTTGTTGTTCTTGCACTCGTGTGCCTCGTTTGGGACCGTGTAGAACTTCGGCCAGCTGGATCATAGAGATCTCGCTATACTGCGGAATCTAACTTTGTAAAATCTTACTTTATGAACTCCCGCGTGGCAGGTGGTCTCGTCATCGTCAACAAACAGGGTTCCCCACAGCGTTGCTCAAGTCCAAATTCCCGAAATTATCCTCATCCGGTGAGTTAAAAATCGTACCACTTCTTTGACTTTTTGTTTTCGTATACCAGCACTGCAGTGGACGCTAATTCTGGACACATAAAAAAAACATAAAAAAACAAAAAAAGCGAGTAAATTTTATTAGTCCGCTTATCTTTGACACAATTACTGAGAGATATTAGAAAAACCGCAAAACCATGAGCCATGTTCGAATTTGTTGCCACCGCAGGAGCCCGTTAACGCTTTGGACATAAATTTCATATCTGCTTCTTTGTGTTTGCGAATTTCAGGTTGTTACTTCCTACACTCCCCCCCCCCCCGCGCCCCTTTCCTGCCCCTCTTTTTTGAAAAATATGAAAGAAAAGAAACGTGTTGAGAGGCTGTACGCGTACTGTGAAATAAAATGCTGAACGCTATGTAACCAAACCACCAAAAAGAATAAATACCGCTACTGCTTGGTAAACAAAATGTTTTAAAACCCATGCAAATCTATTGGAAAACGCCCTTAAGCAAGGTGTTTTATAAAATCACGAGAAATTATATAGCAGTGGTGTAATAGTCTAAAGCTGCAGACCAATGAACAGGATGACCGAAGGCTCTATGCTTTATTCTCATTAATCGTACAGTTTATCTATCTGCATG
The DNA here is from genome assembly GCA_037355805.1 of Ixodes ricinus. Classification (NCBI taxonomy): domain Eukaryota; kingdom Metazoa; phylum Arthropoda; class Arachnida; order Ixodida; family Ixodidae; genus Ixodes; species Ixodes ricinus. Next base: position 17,996 of record JAZHYW010067770.1, on the reverse strand, counting down.
CTCACACTCAAAAAGGATGATGAAAATAACAGAAATGTAAAGATGCGTTCCTTTATTTTCTCAGTGTTCTGCCTGGCAATAGTACACAAAGCTAAAGAGCTGAAAAATGGATCAGTTGCTACGGTAAGGTGTCATACAGGTTTTGTATACCAAATAATATTAATCAAGGGAAAGCTTCTTTTTTTTTTCTTCCTTGACGAATTATAAATATGGGTTTTCGTATTAGGAGGAAACCAAAGTTTACCTGGTATGGGAGCCTTAAGCTTGTTTGATCAAGATAGAGTTAATCTTTATTAATAAATTACGGCCCCCTAGCCTTGTTTCGTGCTTATTTTCATATACTATAAACACGCTGCGGCCATACCGACGATTGTAGAGCAAGCCATATAATTCCCGTCAAAAGGACGACAGTGGGCAATTAGTTTGATATAATTGCCAACTAGTCGTTGTCAAAAAATGCGAAGTGCAATTAAGTACACATCTGATATTTACTTGAACACAAGACGCATCTCGAAAACGCGGAATGCAATCGAAACAAATCAGGATTTTTTCCCCGAATATTAGTTTGGAATACGAAAGGAAATTGCAGTGTCTTACGAGTCATGTCAAGTATTAAGGGTATTTCGCTGACGCTTCAATGATTAATCGCTCAAGCGGATATAACCAGAGTCTAGAATGCACCTAACGTTAGGGAGGTCGCAACGAAATCTTACCGTCATAAAACTGATGTAGTCTGTAAACTTTATTTTTAGCTCGCGCTCAAAACATAAAACTCAAAAACGGGACACCCTGATTATTAACTGATATGGTGTTTGTGTACGCCGTGCTATCAATGTTCGGTCATCTAGTTTGCTAATGTGCTCTCGTCCTACGTCGGTATACTGTTCAACACGTTCAACTTCTACCTACAGTACACCTATACTCTATCGATTATAGTCGGTTTAATATAGAATTCAATTTCACGTTCTCTGTTCGTTCCAACTGTAAACAAAAGCTGGGGTTTCAGGTGTGCCGCAATGCTTTCTGGTTTTTCAGTCGATTTCTGTAACGACAATGTAGTCGCGCTCTGTTCCCAGATAATAACACTCACAGGAAGCGGGCCGAATTCAATGATGTCCCGACTGTCTAGGCCAATGCCTGGTACACCCATCAGAGTGACGAGGTGAGTGTTTCCACATGTTTGGTCCGTTAGCATCGGTGAAAACCTGATTGCTCGGGAGAAACTTAATTTTAGTGCGGACGGTCCGTGGGCATGTGTGCATTTCTCAATCGAAAAGTGCTACTTCTGTCGCAAAGGGTAGCACAGCCAAATTAGTTCGCCTTGGTATGGTCTGCCTCTTCGAAAATAGGCATAGAGGAACCACGTCGTTGAAATAAATGAATAAACTTTAATTTACTTTATTCGCTTATGTTCATTATGAAATTTCCATACCTTTTTTTGTAAAGTATTTATTTAATTCCTCTGCGTCATAATTTTGGTTCATGGCAGTTTAACAGTAAATATAGAATTTCATTAAATGAGCATAATTATTGTATTTATATAGCGAGCGTTTAAAATGCACAAGTGGATCGGTTGTTATTTTAGAGGCTTGTTCTTAAAGACAAAGTGAAATGTATGAAATGATTGGGACGTCAATATTTTATGAGCATTGCATTCACATCGTCACTAATTATTTCGGCCGAGTATCTGAACATGCATAGTTAGAATGGAATTCAATTTCTCATTCTAGGGAGAGGTCATCGAGCCAGGTAGAATTCTTCAGGGTATTAGACGAAAAGATTAACAAGGTAAGCAATGTGAAAATATAATAGTCACCGAAGTAGAACTCTATTGAATGTAAAAGGAAAATAGCTTGGTTACGAAGACGTTTTTTGGACAAGAGCCAACAGATCTTGGAAACAACAGCCGATTGATCTGTCTCCGTCGTCTTTTCGAACCTCAGACTCATGCAGTGCTGGGCCTAATCTTATGTCCATTGCTGACGATATGGATAAAAATGCCACTCAATTGCCACGAAGGTCGTAGGGTTAGCCCTTTCAATGTCGCAGCCATTTCTGAGGCCTCCCTGACATTACTTCCTTTAACACGGTAGGAGTGGGATTCACCAACCAGGCCGAATATAAAGCCGCTGATGCATGAATACGACCATAGCATATTGAATCGAAATACATGGGACAATTGTGATTAGGTAGAATAGGAAGAAGTAGAGGGACTTGGCTCGTGTCATTAGTTCCCTCTAGATTCAGTATGCGCTATACTTCGTTTCGTCCAGACGCAGTGGATGCTACGAGAAAACGGGACCAATCAAGCAGCGTCAAAAGTGCAAGTCACTGTGCCTTCTTTGTTTATGATTGGTTCAGCGATGATAGAACACGGACAGAAATATCACGAGCACCATGATGGTGCCCTTTTGACGCTGTCTGATTCGTCATATAATCTCGTAGCATCGGCTGCGTCTGGACGGAAGGTGAAACGAAGTATAGTGTCACATTCACATTCATATAAACGCAGCCAGTGACAGTCTTACGGTTTCAAAAAGTAGGTTTACTTGTTTATTGGTCGGAAATTCGCCAATACTTCGTTTCAGCTAAAGTCCAGACACAGCCGACCCTACGAGCTAGTTGGACCAAGCAAGCAGCGCCAAAAGCGCAAGTCACTGGACCTTTTTTGTTTATGATTGGTTCAGCGATCATAGAACACGCGCAGAAATGCGACGAACGCCATGATGCTGTGGTTTTGACGCTGTCTGATTGGTACTTTCAGCTCGTAGTTTCGGCTGCGTCGGGATTTAGGTGAAACCAACGTTACTAGAACCCCTCAGTTGGGAAACTGCCATAGAGCCTGCTTTAAAAAAGTGGCTCCGATCCGTACTCGAGAACCGAGCTAATGGCGATCGCAACGCCGCCATTTCTCCCGCAGCGTCCACTCGGCGAACTGCACGGCTGCACGTCGAGTTGGACAAGGGCCGGTGGCGCCATCTCGCGGGGCCATCTCGCAGTAGCTATGTAAAGCAGCTTTCATGTTTCAACCCGTCGCTAAAGGGTGGCGCTGTTATCGTATTTAGCTCGGTATCGGTGGACGCCAGCGGCTCAGGTTTCAAGGGTGAGTTTCCCAACTGAGGGTTTTAGTAACGTTGGGTGAAACGAAGGATATATAGGATACCGTAATCGCGTCAGGAGACAATGCAGAAGGAACGAACATACAGAAAGTATAATTTTTTTTTGCTTTAACTACGTCACGTAGAGTATACAAATTTGTAGAAAATGTGGGACGTCGCAAAAACTGCACGACGTCTCGAATTCTCTCGGGTACTGGATTCCCGAGGCCACGGAAATGGTTAGTGAGCAGGGGGGCTATGTTCGACAAATGTTTCGTTTCTCCTAAAAAGAAACAGAAGTGACGGAAGTGACGATATCGCGTCTGATTGGTTAGAGGCTCAAATGACGAAAGTTTCCTTTTTAGTCATTTGATACTCTAACCCAGTGGTTCTCAACCATCGATGCTTCGCGGACCCTTTGTGGATCGGCGGAGATGATGCAGGACCCCGTTTGTTGTGAGGGTGAGGGGAAATGTATACGTTAAATACATTAATTATTGAATAAATGGATATAACTAAGGGCTAGTGTGAAGTAGATCTCTCTTATTGACATACACACGAGAAACTTCGCCCAAAAACTGAAACATTCCTTCTCGACCTGAGAAAAGACAACTTTTATTGGCGGGCTGGACTGATGAGGCAGGGCTTCGCGGATTCCTAGAATGCCTTTGCGGACCCCAAAGGGTCCGCGGACCCCCATTTGAGAACCACTGCATTAACCAATCAGACGCGATACTGTCACTTCCATCACTTCCGTTTCTTTTTAGGAGAAACAAAACATTTGTCGAACTTAGCCCCCAGGAGTTGTTCACGCCTGCCACGTACGTTTGAACCTCGATTTTATAAGTTGTAGTAGCCATTCACACGACGGCGTCCTAATTTTATAAGAAATCTGGACGACGTCATTCGAACAGGTAAACGTAAGCATAAAAGTTTTTAAGCGCTCGAAATTTACAAGTTATTTTGAACAGTCTTTACTACCCGAAAGAGACAATAATAAAATGATTAATAACATGCCATAAGCGCGTCTCCGGTTTGTAAATAATTCCTCTTTCAAGCTTTCTTGGGAGCATACGGCCCGAAGCATTCAGTTGACCAGTTTTCTTCGTTTCTAACTTTTCAGGGAAGGGACAACGTGTCCGAAGACGGCCTCTCCAGGTGCAGCGTCGTGTCGCTCTGACGTCGCGTCAGCGTTCCCGTGTCTCAACGGTCAAAATTTATACACGAGGATCACATAATTACTTCGGCATCTTTGACCGACGGCTTCACATCATCCATCGCACACTACTTTAATGAAGGCCCATGGGCATTACTGCGGATACGCTGTGGTTTTGATTTATAAATTTCTTCTGAAGTCTAAGCAATCGTCGGATGAAGATAGCTTTTTTTTTCTTGTTTCCCCCGTGCGTTTTCAGTAGGCTCCAAAAGTCCCGTACTTCCGTATCCAAAACCAGACTGCTGGTTTGTTGGCGCGCAAGCCTGTGAAATAGAATGCGTTACACAAGAGCCCGACAGGTTTGCCACTGGAGGAAACGGTCAAGATGCGCGGAAGTCGTGATGGCAGATCGGCGGGGTTCCTGTTTATCGGGACCCCCTTTATTGCCAAGGTCTTTCAGAGCATCATCAGGCTGCAGTTATGCCTCCTGGAGGTCCTTCTCGAGGATTTGCTGTATTATTTGTTTGCTGGTCGGGGTAGAGAGCTCCAGTGTGATGTCACCACAACCTCCACCCAGAGGAGGGTCAGGGCTTTTCGAAGCTTTAAGCCGCTGTCACACTTTTTATGCATCGTAGAAGAGAGAGACTGAAGACTTTGTCTGATGCTTATTTCTTCGTTGTATGACCATCATGTCACATTGGTCGCACCAAAAACTGTCGGCAGACGGGTTCGGAGCATGTATGAAGCAAATAGGCTTAGACCGTGCATGAGGCGTGTCAGAATATAATTTTTGTCATCGCATCTGGAGCAAACACCGTGTCTTTTGTATGATCCATGAGCAGTCCGTCCGCGGCTTTAGTTTGTTACAGCGTCGAAACTGGAGAAGAGACTCCGCCCCAAAGTACCAGAGAGAAATGACTTCACAACGCCCCATTCCCTACCATGGATATTTTTTCTCACGTCACGAAAAGGGAGGAGCACTTGCGAGCAGCCTTATTTTAAGATTAATGTTCGCAAGAACGAAGTTCCAGCTAAAGTACAAGGAGCCTTAGCGCATCAAGCATTGAGCCGAGCGTTTTTTTGTCGAGGGCAGGCAGAGCCATCTTCCACGTGCAGTTCTTATGCTGCTACAAACCATAGATCCTTCGAATGGTCGCCTTCTGCGAGCTGCCATCTTTGTATCAGTGCCGTGGAACGCTTTGTGTGCGTCCGCGGTAGCTCTCTTCTGCCGAACAACAGACACCACACGTGCGTCCACACTCTTCCCAGCCAAGTGACTCGGAATTTTTAGCTTTCGTGAAAATTGAGCTGGAAAAAGTCACGACATGGCACGCGACTCCGGGATGACTACCACCAGGGTGGAGTAGGGTGTGACTACGCCGACGCGGTCACGAAACTCTCATACATGATACAAATAAAAATATAAAATAAGACACGCTGTTTACTGCAGACACGATGACAGATTTATGCGCGGAGAAACTTCACCCGTGTTCGAAGAATGTTTGCTTTATACATGCTGCGAACATGAATGCAGACAATTGTTGTATGAGCAAGGCGATAGGACCCTTGTACGGGGACACGTCTCGGACAATATTTGCAGACTATCTAGTTCGACTGCGGCTGAAATGCATGAAGAAATGAAGACGGGAGGCGTAGAGGTCGTGAATTGGGTAGTCAAGACCTAAGGTGTTGAATAAAGAGAGATGACAGAATCAAGGGGTTTAACTGGAGGAGATCGATTGATTCTAAAGACAGAAAGGTTTGCCTGAACGTCGTTTGTCCTACAGAAAGGATAGACTGATGCAAGCAGATGATGAAACGATTATGAGGATCATGCAAGATACGGTAAGGATGAGGAGATTGATTCGAAGAACGCAGGAAGTAAGCGTATACGTGTTAGTTTCGAGAATGAATAGGAAAGGTATACAGCTATAGGTCACAGAGGAAGCGGAGATCAAAAGGGATACCAAAGGAAAGATAGGAGACGGAAAACGGAAAGAAGAAAATGTACTGACACAGTGCCACGGTGGAAATCAGAGACTGTATGCCAAGGGGGAATACACGTCACTCTGTTCATTTGATTTAGATAGCACGCCTAAGGCGCCACGTTCTATCGCAAGTTACATGACACGACTGGCATCCGAGATTGCATGCGCGCTGTGCTCCTTTCTTGAATGGCCGTGTTGTGCTGGGACTCCGTGTTCTGTCACCGACCGGAAAAAGAGCGGTCCGCCGAGAAAATCCCCGTTCTTCTTTTTCTTGTGGCTCTGGGGACTCAGCCGTGTAAGTAAACTGCCTTTATTATTATGCTTTATTATTTTGAGATATATTGTTTACATGACGTAGGGAATACGGGCAAAAACCTACTAAATAAAGCTTAACTGGGTCAGCACAGGCCCCCCCCCCCCTTCAGTATGTGCTCTCTGTCGGGAATATCATCACTACATCAAAAATCCCAAAGGTACGTCTTATATTTTACCCGTTACTTGAAATGGAAAGCCCTAGCAAATACCAACGAATCTATTCTCTCTGGTCCAGACTAGAGCCACTAAATCAGCTGCGCTTAGAGTATCGGCACTCCGTTCCCCGACATTGTTGTGGGCGCCGCCATATTGGGGCCTGTGCAGAGCAGACGGAACTGCAGATCGTCATGATTCAAAATTGCGACTTCCTCAGCATCAGATTCGGTGTTAGGAAGCTCATGTAATGTTGCTTTTCTCTGTCGTGGACTGTTTAACCATTTGTGGAGGACGGAAAGGCGTTTCCTGTGATTTCAGATAAAGCTTCAGATAACTGGCAACCATGATTTTAAGCCACAATATGGTCAAGTGTCGTTACTCTGAAGCGTAGCTTATTTAGTGGCACTAGTCCAGACCTTCAGCAGTTGCTACGTAGTTCTACAAAACCTTTTCACGCAAGTTTTTTGTCTTTCTTATAGCTTAAGGATGGTGGACACCGGACATTAAAAAGTATTAATTGAATCAATTTAGTGGCTTTAGGTAGGCTCTAGGTAGTAAGCCTTACAAAGTCTTACAGTGGCTAGGTACGTAAGCCTAACAATATACAGAAATAGCTACCTCCCGCTGATATTTTTTTTTACAGTAAAGCGACAGGCGAATTGGCCACCGTCAAAGATCACCGTAGTAGTAAGTGCTGAAGCAAAGAAAATTAAATTGCGAAACATCGGACACTTTTTAATATAGACTTATTTATAGAGTCAACATGCGCGGTGTCAAAGTTCTTGCCTCCTCAGAATAACAAGAATGAAAAAGGCCTTGTGCTTTGTTTATATGTTTTTTTTTTATAAAATACCTATTGATACCGTTAGCCCTTTTGGGGCTGTAACTAGAATCCGCTATTCTACCGCAGGGCGCACACCGAGCAAACTCCCCGCAGTGATGGGCTCCCCACCCCACCCCCAATCCAAGATTAGTCGCCGCAGTCTCAAGCGGAGTGTGCAGTCGGCGACCGCACACTCCATCGAGGCTGCTGCATCCACGGACACGAAAGCGCCAAGGCTGGCCCTACAAATGCTACGCGTTTAAAATTAATATAATTGCTTGCAGAAAAAAAAAAAAAGAGCAGGGAGGAGTTTCAATTATCCCATCTCCGCCAGTGCGAGCTTCCGCATATACCTTCGATAGCGGTTCAGCGTTTCGTGAACCTCGAGCGTGCAAGCGCAGCCAGAGCACGGCGGAAGGCACCGAAGGCGTGTTGGAGGCCGGGCATTCGAAAAGAACGCTCTGCCGTTTTCATTCTGCCAGTGGCCATATATAGTAAACCAGACAGACGTACTCAGTTTTCCCGCAGACACAAGTAACTCCCGAACAGACGCCGGTGCATGGAACACAAACCATTTGACCAAAAAGCCGGAAGTCCATGTTCGTTGTACGTATAGTGGTATGTCAGGCAAAGCTGACATCCAACACGTGTTGTGCCGTGTAATTACTGCATAAAATTGAACCTCGAAAAATAAAAAAAAGAAAGGAAATGAAGACCCGATTGAGCCTGACAGAAGAGCAGCATCTAGACCTTCATGTTCGGCATGGTTCTTGAATGTTTGCTGCTCAGAGGTTTAGGGCTACGGAAACTCTTCTAAAATTCCACAAGACTCCAATAATATAAAAAACAAGCGAGCTGGTGATAATTCATGGTAATAAAAACCCGAGACTGAGGAGCACAGAAGGGGACGAACACAACACAACGTCTCAAGACTCACCTGTAGGCTGTAGCATAGGCTCTAGTGAGTGAATATGGACTGGTATAAGAAATGACACTTCATAGTTTTCCTTATGTTTCGATATTTGTTTTTTTAGGGGTTTCGCTTTTCTTTCATCTCTCTATTTCTCTTTTTTTATCTATAGGGTGGCTCCAGTGTATCTTAAAGCTCGTACAGGCATTTGCAACGAACCCGTTAGGTACGGCTGCGTCCGTTGTGACCGGAACGACCGCTTTGCGCCTCGCGTACACAGTCCTGCAACCACAGCAACAAGCGCAGTGGGTCCTCAGAACGGCGGCCGCGTCTCCGCCACCGGCAACTGTTTCCGCGGTGCGTCTCAAAGAGGGGGACGCGCTGCCAGTCACTGGCGTAGCACAAGATGGAAAGACAGTTTTCTATAGTCTCAAACTATATTGATTTTTTATTTTTCAGGATAAGCTCGCAGGTGCCAAGTGGATGAAAAGAGCAAAGGGAAAGATGCAGTATACGCCGCCTTGGACGATCACGGCTTTAAGACTTGACTTTACCAATAGTAGAAATCTCACCACACGCTTTTTATACGATTGCGAAAGACGATGCAGTTTTAGCAGCGATATAGCGACGTAGATACAGTAATACCTCGTGAACTCGAACACGGCTATCTCGAAATAGTGGTTAAGTCGTAAAATTTCCTTGTCACGGAATGAGCTCCTACAGGCACAATGCATTTTGTCCTTGTTTATCTCGAAAGGTTTTCATGACGGACTCTGGATATCTCAAATACTCGTCAGCGAATATTGCAAAAAAAAACAAAAAAAACAATATACAACAAAAAAATGCCGCAAAAAAAAAAGAAAAAAAAAATGTGCGCTGCGCGCAAAAAAAAAACAACAGAACAACGCGCATGAGAGAAAAAAACGCGAAAGCGCATGAAAACAATTCAAAAGAATAACAGCGTGTGCGGGTGTACGGAGACTCGGAGAAATGTGCAACTCAAAAACGTTTTCTTTTTCTTTTTTGTTGTTTGCTTTGTTTTTACGATTTCCCTTTGGACAAGCTAATCGCTCGCAAGCCGGGATGCCTGGCGTTCGGTGCCCCGTTTCTCTTGGGCGTTTTGTTCCGCTCTGTCTTTCGTTTTCTCTTTGCTCCTGGGTTCTTCCGTTTCCTTCCCGGTCTGGTCGTCGTGAGTCTCGTGTTTTTCAGAGGTGTCTCGTTCGTTTCGAGTGTTGCTGCTCTTTGTTGCTTGTCCGTCATTTCTTTACGCGTGTTTCGATCGTCTTGCGGCGCCACGCGAGCAAGGGTGAAGTGTTGAATTCGGTCATCGGTTGTGAATTCTCTGATGTTGTTGGCGCGTGAACCGTGAAGATGGCGGAGCCCAAACAGTGCAAATCACCGACGCTTCAGAGCAAAGTTGCTCTCATCAGTGATGTTGATGTTGCCGCGATTGTTAGAATTTTTATTTAGAACATCGCACGATCAGAGGTAAACAAATTCCGGTACTTTGCTTATCTCAAAATTTCGGTTATCTCGAATTTTTTCACAGTTTTTATGACTTCGAGTTAACGAGGTATTACTGTATATGATAACATTATCAGATAGACGTTGCAAGCGTTCGGGAATGCTAACATTAATAATTTTCTCGGGTGATGAAAACGCGTCAAAATTCGCATCCTTCATGCGCGCCTTTAAATACCAGTACGCACCAGTATTGCCTTGAACTTTAGCACACACACGGAGTGTCACAAAGTAAGAAATGCGGGCGTTGTTCGGGGACGCAAATACGAAAAGAAGAACCACTATGGTATACGGTGAACATACGCGACGGCACTAGCGTTTCTGATGTCTAGAGTGTGCCACCACGACGTTTCCGCACGAGTAGATGAATATTCCCTTCTAGGACGTGCTGGTTTATCATTGCGGCACATGACGAGAACTCAAAGTCGAGGATAGCGCTCTAGGCGGAACGATGACCTTCCACCCCACCGACCACGTCGACGACCACCACCGACGCCATGTTCTACAGCAGATAGCGAGAACCACGGCAGGAACCCTGACCGGCATGCAACGTGAGCGGCCGAGCCCTCCACGACCTATGATTGGTCTGTCGTTGTGGTCGCTCTGTTCTTTCCCAAACGTAGCAAAAAAGTTGAGCACAGCTCCATTCCTTTCGTAGCGAATGAACACGAACGAAACGGCCACTTGGTGCTTCGTTGCCACGGAAACTCGTCGTTCCAACCGGTTGCATTCGTTCGTAGTCGTAGCGGTCGCTTTGAACGCGTGTGCTATCGGGCCTTTACGCTGTAAAACGAGCCGGAAAAATCGACGCCCGCACGTAGAAATATCAAACTTAGCTACATAAAAGCCTAGCTCCCTTTCTGTGAAAAATAAGACTAACTAGCCTGCTAGGGTCAACAGCGGACGGGTTCGCAGACGTCGACTCAGCGACACTTGTAACGCGTGGCGCCATCTCCCGATAGACGCAGCGAGGAGATGACGCACACTGTAGTTTCTCAATTCATATTTATCTTTTCAAACATGAAGTGCTTTTTAACGCTACCACCGTAATCCCCAAATGCTGTCTATCCGTCCGTCCGTTCGTTTGTTCGTTCTTCCGTGCATCTCCCGCTAAATATAGCGGGGAATTAATATCACGAGACCTATGCACGAATTCAATTTCTCAGCTAAACTTAGCGGGAAAATTGATGTCACATGACCTGACTTCACGGGGCATACATATCTATTCAGATACCCTGCTAAAGTTAGTGGAGACATTGCCGTCACGTGAGCTATACACAAATACAGCTTCCCCGCTACAATTGGCGGGAAAGTGGGTCACGTGACGTCACGTGACATATGCACCTTGAGGAAATAGACGGCACGGTACCTATACGTCAAATCAGTTTCCCTGCTGAAATTAGCGGGAAAATTCACGTATTGTGACCTAGACACCAATCCAACTTTCCCGCTAAATTTAGCGGGAAAAATCGACGTCACGTGACCTGGCGTCACGTGACTTACACTACCATTCAGTTTCCCCGTTAAATTTAGCGGGAGAATATACGTCATCTGACACACCAATTCCCTCACCAATTCCCTCCCTATAATGTATTTCATGCATTATAGGAATTTGAAGAGTAAAGGTCACTCACTGCCAATTTTTGCTATCTGATTATGATTTTTCCTTTCTTCATATCACAGTGTGTAGCAGACCAGTAAAAGGCGCTGGTCGACTTTATAGTTTAACGGATGGAGGTATGGATGGTGGTTAATGGCTATACCCTTTGTAACTTGCGGTAGCTTGCGCCACCTAGCCTAAGTCTAAAAAAAAAGCACATGATCCCTCCCGCCCTTTTTGAGCCAATTTTCTCACACAAAGAAACAACAAATTCTCCCTCTTTTCAACGCGATTCAGGACACAGCTGCAAATCATTTTGGGCATCGCGCAAATCGAATGCGCGCCACTACCAGGAAAAAAAAATAACAGCATTCTCGATGACTTAGTGCAAAAACTGCTGCGGCGCAATAACATTTCCAAGGGCGCGCATGAAGCATCCGCCTCGCGTATCGTCGCAGCTGGGGCCTACAATCGGAGATGCGAACGAACGGGTACAGCAGCTTGTCCGCACTCCTGAAAAACAACTCGACTGGCGAACACACAGCGGAACGAATCCCACGAAGGTATATATCGGTGCCACTACGATCTTATTTGATTCTAGGTGAGATCATTTCGGTCCTTATATCCCATTATATAGTCAAAAAGACAGTTTAAGAAACGAAGGGCGTGGCTTATTGTGTTCGCGCCCGTCGCCTCGTGATTGGCTCTTGGGCGTTCTTATCAACTGATGCCGCAATCTGATTGGCTGCAGAGCAATAATGAGATGCCCGGGCTTCGCCACGCCTTGCGGTTCTTAAGCTGTCCGGGACTATGCGGAGCGCAAGTTCGTCTGCTTCTTGCAAAAGAGTTGCGGTGACGTCAGTACGACGCCGAACTCTGATTGGCTTTGATTGAAAGGATAGTTGGTAGACCTCAATGCTAGATGTTTTGAGGTCTACCCACTATATTGTTTTCTCAATCAGCCAATAAGAGCTTGCCGTTCTGACATCATCGCAACACCTGTGCAAGAAGCAGAAGAACTTGCGGTCTGCTTAGGTTGCACCAGAGCTATATATACAGGAAACAGCATGACAATGCTCTAATCCAAAGAGTTATCAAAATGTACGCTACAGGTTCAACTGGCGCTAGTGTCTACGGGATATCCGGTTTCAAATCGAAGTCGACAGCAACCAGTCCACTTTTGCGGCGCTCAAGCGCATTCGTATGGGAGAAACGCGCGTGTATTTTGTCTCTTCGTCGGACAATAGCTTAGATAACTTTTGGCATTTGGGTCGTACCAAATAGTATCTACCTTTGTTAACATCGTAAAAGGGTAATTGTTTTAGTTACAGGATATTTCTGCATCAGCGAACGATGTTAAACTTCGCTAGATTTCAGGCCCAAACCTGTGTTGCACAGAAGGTCTGTACACACGAGGAACGAATCTAAGCAAATTAACAATCGAAAGGGACGTAGAATGTGTTCAAGGTTCGCCAGCATTCCGGTGACGCTTGTATATTGCTAATATATTAGTCCTTTCACATATATGAAAATGTCCCCGTCGTGCATCTTTACGAGCGGTTCAAAACATCCAAAGCGTTAATAATGAAGTACGTAGGCTATGAAAAGGTGGCTATTTTTATTATTTCGTATGCCGGGCAACGTTTAATGCGAAAGCATTAACTGTCCCATGGAGCGGAGCCGGCGGCGTCTGTAACCTCTAAAAGCGGCACCTAAATCGGCTGCGACGCGTCAAATTCAGATGCTTCGTCACGGAAGCCGGCGCGGCCGCTCGAGGTCAAAGTGGACGCGCCTCGGAAATAAAAATGAAAACACAAAGAAAATGCGCAGCACCGCAGATGCCTCGTCACGGAAGCCGGCGGGTGCGCTCAAGGTCAAAGCGGACGCGCTCAGAAATAAAACACAAAGAAAAGCACAGCAACGCAGATGCATCGTCACGAAAACCGTCGTGAAGCCGGCAAGGTTCGCCGCGCCTTCGCAGTGGGGGATAGTGATGTCACCGCCGCAGTGCCGTGTGCGATAGGAATGGAATGCTTTCGCATTGTTACACGTAAGCAGTCTTAAGTGCCTCTGAGCATTTTTATTGGGCACCTGTGTTCTGGTTTTCTCTATTTTCACGCGCGGATGATGTTTTGAACGCGGAATTCAAGCATCTTCGCACATATGCAAGAGCAAGAGAATAAAGCAATACTTACTTATTGTAAACCACACTATATTACCTTGGCCTTCGCTTCATTTTGATCGTCTACACGCACAAGGAGTTACTGAGCCAGTGTTACTACGTCGTTCTTGCCGTCTATCTTTGTTTGCTGCATGTCCTTCGTTCGCTTGATACGTCATATCCCACAAGCAGAAAAGCGCCGACGCCGTGTTCGCGCTAATAATGCCCGACAGTGCACATAAATGCATCTATGGAGCTGTCCTAGCAATGTGTTTAATGAAATAATTAAAAAAATACCCTGTAACTGACCAATATTTTCATTTACCTGATTGAGAAATGGTCCGAACTACGTTATAATTATTCGTAATATTTTGCTCTTATAATCAAGCGCATAGAAACAACGCACACGCTCTTTCCCCGTAGAATTGCATTACCAGAAGTAATTTTTTTGACTGGTTGCTGTCTGTTTCAATTTGCAACATCACACTAGGGCAAGCTGAACCTCTAGGGTACATTATAATAACTCTATGCTTTCATCGTGCCGCGCGCCCGCCGCCGGCCATGGTACGACGACTCTTGGATTCTGGCGGAACGGCCAGGCGGCTGCGACGGTCGGCCCATTTTTACATTAGTCTTCACTCGGCGCTCTTGAGGCTGGTCTTCAGTTTTTAGGCTCACGGATGACGTCAGCGATGACGTCGACTCGCTAGAGAGAAAGAGAGAGAGAGAGAGAGAGAGGGGGGGTGGGTTGCTGGGCCACGCCTATTCGCTAAACTCTCCTCGTATATATATGGCTCTGGGTTGCACCATTCCGATTGTTTTCTTTACACGCTTACGACTGTTCGAACTATCTTGAGAGTGTTTATCTAAAGAGTCTCGTGTTTCATTCATTTATTCATTATTTGGATTTTCACGAAGCGAGAAGATGATAACCCAGGCCCCGCGTTTCTTAAGCAGTCGGTGTCAAAAGCAGACAAACCACCTGCGAAATATATTTCGTCTCGCTCCATTAGAGACAAATTACACCTCGCTGTAGCGGCGACCAAAAGCGAAACCCTGCTATCTTTTTTATTGTAACAAAAAACGAACAAACAATAATAATTCCTTCGTTGAGAGAGAGGGAGAGGTGACGTGAGCGAACTAGGGGAGGTTGTATTCCTTCATTGAATTAAACGAGAAAACTAACAAACCTAAAACAGTGTTCTGTGCAAGCTTTGGTGTTTGGTGTCGGCATGCTGGCAGATGTATGATTGGAAAATGTTCGTTGGATCGGCAAAAAATGTATGCAACAGAGATGCGCATACTATATGCGATGCATACCGTGTGTTCCCTTTTGTTTTAGAAATAACCACGTCAAATATGGTTACGAATACGATCGCCTTGAGGGAGGTGCTAAAAGCTACCGCGGCCGCCAGGATATTTGGGAGTCGCCGTCCGAGAGAGTTTTCCCGTACGACAAGGTGAGAAGGCACGAACTCCTAGAGCATTGCGAGGCTGCACGATCGATACCTAGAAGACCGAAAAAGAACTGCGTGTGAATGAAAACATGCGCGTGACACGTCACTGTTTGTAAATCCGCCGCTGAAGCTCTTTTCCCTGCCGTTCGCACCTTGTCAGTGACTACAGCGATGACGTACGTGTGTTGTGAGAATGGCGCAAGGTATAAGGAGTATTCACTGGCGGCCATAGCCGTGTGCACGACTGCTGAGCGCGTGCTGGCGGCGAGCTTCCGCAGGTCTTTTGCAACGTGCATTCCACGCCATCAAGATTGCCGGTCTTAGCAGCCTAGTAATGTGAGCTCGTTCTGAGCACGTGCTCTAAACAGCGCCTTCGAATATGACGTCCGGTGAATACCCTCTACAGGTGGTACTGCTACCAATCAAATTGGGCTAAAAAACACGCCAGCCTCACCTAGTATGCCCCATTCCAGTTTTTACGAGTCCTCAGCCCGGCGTACGAACTCCTCAGCCTGCAGCACGCGCATGTCCGTCGCTTCGGAAAGAGGGTAAATTATGTGCCGTAGGCATGAACACTAAAAATGGAACCGGCCCGTAGCCTGTACTGTGGAAAGTATAGACCTTTCCAATGTTTACAAAATCCCAGTCCAGCGTGCGATCTTCACAGCCCAGCAGGTGTATCTTCGTCACTTCGGAAAGCGAGCAAAGCACGCGCTATACGCACGAACACTCAAAATGGCACCGGCCACGCGCTCTTTTTCGAAAGGTCTGTATACACAACCTCAAGCATTACATCATGCCTGCATGTGCCCGTAAACTGATTTCACGTGTCGCGTGTGCGCGAAGACACCTTTGGCAACCCTGCAATCGCACGTGCTTGCCCACTCATGAAGAAAAGCGGATGTGGGAGTCTTGTTTTAGATGCGGAGCATCTCTTGCTCAGGTCTATGTCCCGCGGCATCGGCGTCGGCGTCGTAGTCCGCACTCACACTACGCATGCGCAACTCTCCTCCTTCCCTCTCTCCAACAGCTGCGCGTTACTCTCTCTGCTCTCTCTCTCTACCAGCTGCGTGCACTTCACGTGCGTTCGCTTCCACTCACACCGCGCGCGCATGCGCAACTCTCCTCCTCTAGTATCCTCTCCTTCAAGTAGCGCGCTGCGCGCGTTCCCCGGAGGAGTGAAGGAGGATAGTTTTGGGCGCGCGGGTCGCAGCGCCACGCCAGGGCTTTCCAGTGGGGTGGGCTTTCCCCGCAACTCTGCGGCTGTCGTCTGCTAGCGTTTCTCGGCCGCTCGCGTCCGCCGCAGCCCAAATCCGGCCGGCCAAAGAAATCAGTCAAGAAGATAATAAATTAATTCCGATCCGCGATGCTCCGCATCACCCCATGGTTCCCCTCGGGAAGATGGTGTAATTTTTCGAGTGAAGCTCTCGAGCGGGCACACTTCGTGAACACGCGACGCGCAAGAAGTACCAGCGCCACCTATATGCTGAGGAAGCCTGGCAGATCGCCACGAGAAGCGGCCGCCAAAATGAAAAAAGGTGGAGCGCTGCAGACAACAGATGGGAGGAGAGCCACGTGACTGGCGCCCCGCTGCGGCGAGACGCCGAAGCACACTTCTCCCGAGCGAACAATGAGTTTCGGGTCCTCGCCGCTTCAAAAGCCGTGCGCTGACGTCCAGGTTCCCCGAGAAAAGGCTCTTTGATGCTCTGTGCTACCAGATCCTCGCGCTCCAAATCAGCGACCGGGCGCTCTATGGCTCTGTTGTCGAACTGCGATGCTTTGTGACTATTGAGGATGCTATGGAAGTACTGACACCAATGGTTTACAAAATGAAGCCGACTCTGTAAGTATAGTCAGACATGTACAAGTTACTCAAAAAAAGTAATTAAGTTACTGAGTATTGACTTCAAAAGTAATTTCAGTAGAGTAGATATTACTCAAATAGAAAGTAACTGAGAAAATTACTAATTACCGTAAAAAAGTAGCGAATTACTGTTGAAGTTACTTTTATATGTTTTTTTATGGTGAAAAGAAAGTACAGAGGTTTCGATCCGTTGGCGAAATTGTGCTAGCCAAATATGAATCGGCTTGTTTTTTTAACAGAAATGCTTTAATAGCTGGTACTGCTTCCGCGTGCCTAATTGTTTTGTACTTTCTTGTTTGTTTCGTCAATGATGTACTGCGAATGTGTCATTTCTACTTCTAGGTTTAGCACTCTCTGAGCTCGATCTTGCAGACAGTGTTTGCTTGTTTAGTGTGTTCCGTAAAGTACATCTAAAAAGTACTTGAAGTAAAGTACAAAGTAAATGAGAGGTTATGTTCTTCAAGTAAAGTAGTAAGTACACCGGGTGCAATGTACTTGAAGTAACGTATATAAATACAATATATTTCAAGATAAAGTACAAGCACTTTTATCACAATCTTTCATGATGCCCTAGCTTTCATTCCCTATACAGTGTTTTTTTAACTGGTATGCATTGCTTCAGGGGTAATCTGAGGTGCATCAGTTTTTTACGGAAATGGCAGCAAATATTGTATAAGGTCAAGTCGCCGCAGAGTAGTTGTTTTACTCTCGCTGACGAGCTATTAGACACAATCAACTTATAAGGCACTTAATTATTTCCATCGGTCTTACAGCCGCCATTACTTCACTCAGAGAAATGACCAGATGACGTCTCGAAAGAGCGCGTTTTCACACGACGATACCACCATTTTTTTTTGTTTTCCGAATTCGGGGATTGTACATTGAAGTCGGGAGTTTTACTTTCCTCAGAAAATACAAGTACATGTTCAGAAAATTTACTTCAAGTA
>JAZHYW010067769.1:0-30302 GCA_037355805.1 Ixodes ricinus | reverse complement strand
CAGATGGGAGGAGAGCCACGTGACTGGCGCCCCGCTGCGGCGAGACGCCGAAGCACACTTCTCCCGAGCGAACAATGAGTTTCGGGTCCTCGCCGCTTCAAAAGCCGTGCGCTGACGTCCATGTTCCCCGAGAAAAGGCTCTTTGATGCTCTGTGCTACCAGATCCTCGCGCTCCAAATCAGCGACCGGGCGCTCTATGGCTCTGTTGTCGAACTGCGATGCTTTGTGACTATTGAGGATGCTATGGAAGTACTGACACCAATGGTTTACAAAATGAAGCCGACTCTGTAAGTATAGTCAGACATGTACAAGTTACTCAAAAAAAGTAATTAAGTTACTGAGTATTGACTTCAAAAGTAATTTCAGTAGAGTAGATATTACTCAAATAGAAAGTAACTGAGAAAATTACTAATTACCGTAAAAAAGTAGCGAATTACTGTTGAAGTTACTTTTATATGTTTTTTTATGGTGAAAAGAAAGTACAGAGGTTTCGATCCGTTGGCGAAATTGTGCTAGCCAAATATGAATCGGCTTGGTTTTTTAACAGAAATGCTTTAATAGCTGGTACTGCTTCCGCGTGCCTAATTGTTTTGTACTTTCTTGTTTGTTTCGTCAATGATGTACTGCGAATGTGTCATTTCTACTTCTAGGTTTAGCACTCTCTGAGCTCGATCTTGCAGACAGTGTTTGCTTGTTTAGTGTGTTCCGTAAAGTACATCTAAAAAGTACTTGAAGTAAAGTACAAAGTAAATGAGAGGTTATGTTCTTCAAGTAAAGTAGTAAGTACACCGGGTGCAATGTACTTGAAGTAACGTATATAAATACAATATATTTCAAGATAAAGTACAAGCACTTTTATCACAATCTTTCATGATGCCCTAGCTTTCATTCCCTATACAGTGTTTTTTTAACTGGTATGCATTGCTTCAGGGGTAATCTGAGGTGCATCAGTTTTTTACGGAAATGGCAGCAAATATTGTATAAGGTCAAGTCGCCGCAGAGTAGTTGTTTTACTCTCGCTGACGAGCTATTAGACACAATCAACTTATAAGGCACTTAATTATTTCCATCGGTCTTACAGCCGCCATTACTTCACTCAGAGAAATGACCAGATGACGTCTCGAAAGAGCGCGTTTTCACACGACGATACCACCATTTTTTGTTTGTTTTCGAATTCGGGGATTGTACATTGAAGTCGGGAGTTTTACTTTCCTCAGAAAATACAAGTACATGTTCAGAAAATTTACTTCAAGTAAAGTACAATTTTTCTAAACAGTAGTACTTTAAGTACCATGTTCATGGAGTACTTCCCAACACTGCTTGTTTATTATTTTTTATATAAAAACGTTGAGGGAATTACTACAGGTTTCTCGAACGATCTTTAAATCTTTGAAGATCTGCATATTCTATGTTTTGGGAGGAAAGGCAACGCAAAAGGTTTCCTTTGCGTTGCCCTTTAGCACGCGATTCTTAGAGTACAGCACAACTACAGGAGCACCAGGGCCCGTTTGCTCGAAGCGCTAACCGCGGCTAAAGTTAGCCGCAGTACCTAGGAGAGGGATTTTAAATCACGTGACTGGCTCGGTAGGGATGCGGGGAAACATGGCGGTAGCCCCGGTGAGTGAGCGCCGCTCGCTTTGGAACTAATATGTCGTTGTAGCTGCAATATCGAGCGCGTTAGTCAGCAACGAATGGTGCAGGAGGCTTTCGCTTTGCATTTCCTCACTTAAATCTCAAAGCATGGGCAATGACCTCGCCGCATTTTTTAGATAGTCTTTCGATTCTGGCCAATTCCTAAGCCTAAATGAACGCGATAATTGTCGGCATGGCAACGTCTTTGGAAAGTGGATTGCCTTGACTCAATCGGCCGGGTATTGATAGCACACAAAAGCAGACAGCGTCCCACTAGACCTTTTTCTAAGTTTCCCAAGCGCCGAGGTGCATGCTGCGAGTGTAGTTTACACGTTGCACGTGCTGGCGTCTGCAGTAGTAATTGTTCTAAAGCAAAAAGTCTAAAACAAATTTTGCCTTGCACGCGCGTTCGTCAAAGCCTTATTATGAATATTTACTTCGAATCTTTTATAAGAAGAAGGCCAGCGCGCGTGGACCGTAGAATTACACTTCTAGCGTTCTCCTCGATGCTTGGGTAATTTAGAAAAAAGGTATAGTGGGACGCTGTCTGCTTTTGTGTGCTATCAATACCCGGCCGATTGAGTCAAGGCAATCCACTTTCCAAAGACGTTGCCATGCCGACAATTATCGCGTTCATTTAGGCTTAGGAATGGCCAAAATCGAAAGACTATCTAAAAAATGCGGCGAGGTCATTGCCCATGCTTTGAGATTTAAGTGAGGAAATGCAAAGCGAAAGCCTCCTGCACCATTCGTTGCTGACTAACGCGCTCGATGTTGCAGCTACAACGACATAATAGTTCCAAAGCGAGCGGCGCTCACTCACCGGGGCACCGCCATGTTTCCCGGCATCCATACCGAGCCAGTCACGTGATTTTAAAATCCCTCTCCTAGGTACTGCGGCTAACTTTAGCCGCGGTTAGCGCTTCGAGCAAACCAGCCCAGATGAGCTTCAGAGCAGGTGCTGCACTTTGGTGCTTCCTTTTTAGTGAAGATGCAGTGTGTGCACCTCCTGTAGCGGGCGAGAGTTTCTACGTTGGAAAGAAGCGGGGACCAGCAATTTCTTCAAATGGGTGACGTCTTCTTGAGCTTCGGGACACAGAGAAATGCCTGTCATCGGCGCAAATCCCGCAGTTACTCGGCCTCTCTTGCGTCGTGTCTGATCGCTCCCCGTGCCTCGAAGCAGTGTTGTTGCAATGGAAAGTGGGGTGGGGGGGTGGGGGGGGGGGGGGGGGTGGGGTGGGGGGGGGGGGTACGGACTTTCCAAACCACGCCCCCCCTTTCCTACGTCACATGCTTCCCAATCTTTGCAAATATCAGCAAAAAAAAAAAGAGCGACTGCCAGTTTCGATTGTTTCCCTAAAAAGTTTACGAGAAGCAGACTCCGAATTAATATAAGAAACGACAAGTAAAATACGGACGTTTGACCAGATAGAGGGTAGCGTCTTCACTAGACATGTCTACTTTTTTTCTATTCTAGGGGTTTTACACTGGAGTAGATTTTTTATAATGACCTCCCCTGGCGTTCGAAATATTTTTGCCTGAAAATTTTTTATACACAACAAAACTAGATTGGCTTTGCCGGAAATGTAGGTATGCCACTGAGCGTCGATTACATACATAAAAGCAATATATATATATATATATATATATATATATATATATATATATATATATATATATATATATATATATACTATATATATGTACGCATATTAATTTCTTGTAATGTCGCCAGTAAGTGTATTTTAACCCCGTACTTGTTCGCTTTCAGGAGTTACACGTTCGAGCACGTTGGGAAGCTTAGAATCACGAACCCTGAGGGATGTTTACAAAAAAAACTTCTTGGCACGGACGTATGCGGAGACGTACGGTCATCTCGGCGGAAGAGGTGCCTACTTTCCAACTAGAAGAACTTCACAGCATTTTTATATCGGGTAAATCGTGTTCCTGCAGCGTTCGCAATGAATGATCAATTACATTTGCCAGAGTCGTACATATACCTCCCTAGATTACCGATTGAAGAACCGTAGATTCGCTGGCTATTTTTGTGCGTTAAACGTACGAGC
Organism: Ixodes ricinus; assembly: GCA_037355805.1. Lineage (NCBI taxonomy): Eukaryota > Metazoa > Arthropoda > Arachnida > Ixodida > Ixodidae > Ixodes > Ixodes ricinus. Next base: position 26,604 of record JAZHYW010067769.1, on the reverse strand, counting down.
GCGTTGTCTTTACGACTTAGCGACACCATCATTCTGGTGACGCCGGAGTCTTTATCGACTGTGATAGTCTTAAGGCTTGTTCACACTCTTGCAACCGAGTACGACCGAGAGAGACAAGACCTGTTGAAACCTCTTAAAATTTCTTAGGACGAGAGAACACGTTGGCACTCTGGCGCCATCTATGCGGTGACTTTGGAACAGCATTTCACAAGAGCGAAGGTTTTGCAGGATTTCCGAGGTCCAATGTGCTTAATACCTATAAGAAAGGCTCGTTTATAACGTTGACAAAAGTTTTTCGAGCCAAGACAGAAAGGATAATGCGCGAGAGAAATAGAAAGTATGTCGGACCGCCAAGTTTACACTGCTATTTAATAGATGGCGCCAGTGTGTCCTCTCGTTGTAAGAGGTTTCAAGGAACCTAGTTCTAAGTTGTCGCAAGAGTATGAATGGGCCTTAAGGCCCGTTCACACTCTTGCAACCGGAATACGACCGAGGAGACAAAACCGGTTTTCAAGCCTCTCGCGACCTCTTAGGACCGAATGCGCTGCAGCGGAGCTGGTACTAAGACGTCGTAAGAGGTTTAAAAACCGGTCTGGTCTCTTTCGGTCGTACTCGATTGCCAAATGTGTGAACGGCGCTTTAGGAGGTTCCAAGGCACCCGTTTTAAGAGGTCGTAAGTGTGTGAACGGGCCTTTACTTGGGAAGTCGGCGAACCGTCTTCGACAAAGTGATTCGCCGATTTTGTAAAGCCGCGATCAGCCTGCTCGTACGTCGTACACAAGACAAGGTGTTCGCTGAAGTACATGGCGACAAAATTATCAGCGGACGCCCCTCGAAGCGTTTTCGAAGAGTGTTTGCTTCTTATACTATATATATATATATATATATATATATATATATATATGTATATATATATATATATACTTCTAACATGTCTGCAGACTGTCTTTTGTAGAATGTATTGATATAGATTTGTCTTGACATAGTTCCCTAGCGGTCACCCACTTTTCCCACAACTCACGAAGACACTTAAACACACTCAGGCTTAAACACTGCTAGAGTACTCAAGTTCATCATCGATGCAGATCATGGAATTGAGTGAAAATATGGTTAGTGAGGCGCCTTATATTTCGGAAAATGATTTGCGATTCTTTGTTTAACTTAACTTCTAGGGCACCTTATTGTTCAACGATAACGATAATAATCCCCGGAGAAGGGGAACAGGGAAAGGGGGGGGGGGAAGGACAAACACGCATCTCCAAACAAGGCAGCACATTGACGTTATTGATCAACATTTTGGTTTTCTTCGCATCTTCACATATACAGCCGTGAGTTCTTGAAACCTGTTACGTGCTCGTATGATGGTACGGGGAAACAAGAATTGCAAGTTAATTAATACAAATACAGTGAATAATGTCTTTTTCATCGTTAAGAATTGAAGTTAGAGCTTGGAAAGCTTTGATGTACGAAGATAGCAATTGAGGTTTTGCTGGTGGAAGTGTGATTCCATGCATGGCGGGTGAATGAGGTGTGCCTCATGTGCCATTAGGGAAGACTAATCAGCGCCCTTGTTCTGGAAAACGAGGGAGGGGGGGGGGGCGTTGATGGAAACATCGCACGCCGTCAGTGGTTGTTACAATGTGCTTCCTCCAAAGAGTAGATGCACCTCGCCTAATCTATAGCTTGACAGGTGAATTGTAAGTGCAAAATACGGCATGCTAAGGCTGGTCTTACGTTTGGTTGCAACCAAGTGCGTTGTGCAGTCTTGCGATCTCTTACGACGAGAGCAGAGCCATATATAGGGGAAGAGTTTGGACATCTATTGTTTTCGGTGACCTCTCGCCATGCTTTCGCATCCCCCAGACTCCTCCAATAGAACTGACGTCATGCCTAGCAACTGCATGAGCGTCGGAAAACGCCGGGGGAGCGGCGCGAGCATGTTTTCTGGTGAGAAAATGATCGGATTTGGTGCGGTTGGATGTCCCAATCACATCCGTCATGGTTTTCGCTTTTTCCCCCACTATTATTCTAAAAATAATATTAAAAAAAATTATGTCGCAAAATATGGTTGAATAATATCAAGCGCGACAATTGTGGACGCCCACGGAAGGCTCCCGTCTTTGTGAGGTAAGAATGCGTGTTTCATCTTGAAACAAATTTTTATAAAGTGGAGCTCTCATCGCAAGAGCGACGAAAACGAGCGAACTAGTTGCTACATAAAGCTCGCATGTAATCTGTGATGTCAATAATTGCAGCACAAGAAAGGGGTTGTCCCATCTGTAAAGCGTTTTCATATCCCTTCTTCTCCAAACTAGCTAACTGAATGAACTTATTATTTGATGTGTTCTAATAAATGTTGTTATTTTCTGCTTCAAAAAGCCTCTGACACGCCGAAAGAAAAGTTTTTTTTTCATGCGAGGCGTTGAAATGGCATATCAGGACATTACAAAAAAATTGTTTCACTATAGAGTTGCGTAGTTTTTTTTATAAAAAATAGAAATACGAGGCCCAATTCAAAGTTCCCGCCAGTGCACTGTGACGTAACAGTGTACCGCAAGGTGTCGGGGCGGTCAGAAAGGAGGCATCGACCTACGTCACTAAAAGTGGGTTCGCCGGAAGTCACGTGAGTTTCACTCCTCGTGCTCTCCGCGACCGTGCCTAAGACTTTTTTTATTTTTTTTATTCTGCTCTTCGTACGAGCGATCGTAGAAAACGAAGTTTCAGTTCCACTAGCTCTTTATCGCTGCACCGTTGGTTAGTTTGCGTGCTGTAAAAGTTGAGGACGAAGAGTCAGTGGATCGACGTGATGGAGGTCAATGATGAAAGCGTTGCGAGTACAAGCCAGTGTGCGAGTGCATGCCATCAGTCCGATGATATCAGAGCTATACTGGGCGCAAAACAAGCTATCAAGTTTTGAAAAAAATTTTTAGAACGCTCGCAGAAATTAGGATTGTTAGCATACGACACACCCGATCGCATTGCTGAAGGTTCAGACACCGAGGTCGTTGAATCATCGGATACTCTCCAGGCTGAAGATGCCTGCCGTCTAAAGAATACGAACTGGTAAGTGTACCAAGTACAAGTAAACGTCGAGCATAAAGTACGTGTTTTGCCTAGAACATAGAGTAGAACTTGTTTACTAGATGTACGCATGCAGCGATGTATGTTCTCGGAAATGCATGCAGTGTGATCTCTTCTTCAGTTGCTGAAATACCGGGACAGTCCCTCACACAGCACCTTCTAGGCATTGTAGTTGATCACGTCAATTCACTAGCTCCGCTTCTTCTACCTTTACAGCAACATTAAGCGATGAAAAGCAAATAAAAGAAACCTTGTCTGCTTGGATCGCTCGTGGAGGTGCGGAAAATAACAAAAATAGTTTAAAAGAAATATTACACGCGCTCGCAGTAAGCCCGAGGAGTGATACAGCTCACGTGACTTCCGGCGATGCCTCCCTTCTGATCCGCCCCCCCCCCCCCCCCCCCGCCACACCTTGCGGTACACTGTTACGTCACAGTGCACGGCGGGAACTTTCAATTGGGCCTCGTATTTCTATTTTTATATAAAAAAAACTACGCAACTCTATAGTGAAACAATTTTTTTTTGTGATGTCCTGGTATGCCATTTCAACGCACTAGCGCGAAAAAAATTTTTTTTGGCGTGTCAGAGGCTTTTTAAAAGCTACTTTTGTTGTCTTTCTATCTTCCATTAATTTCCACGTAATGACATGACGATAGATTCTGGGATCTCAACACCGTTAGGAATGGTCAATCAATTGAGTTAAATTTATTAAAACGAACACGCTTACCATATGCGAAGAGCCGCCTGACACTCAGTTGCTCGATGTTTATTTCCGTAACCTTCCGTTATGAAATAGACGACTGTAACGTTACGACGAACGTTAGTGCAGGCGCAGTTTTTCATGACAGACAACTCGCACAACCTTCGTTTAGTTTTATTTCTTTATTTGTAACCTTTCGGCTTCCTGGATGTTCAGAGAACATGACCGCTGTTTTATTGCTGAGAGAGTTCGGTGGAGGCACGCGGTAAGCATGAACGGCGTGGCCATTCCATATCAGGAGTAGCGATAGCTTTGCTCAAGCCCTTTCGTTTGGCACGCTGACGCAGAGTCAAGAGGAAATGCAATTAGGAAGAAACTAAACTCTGAAAGCCTCTCAGACGAAGGGCCTTAGCTCACTTTACAATCTAACAAATAATTGTCTTCGAAAACACGGGAAACGATGGCATTCTCGTATAAGCTCGCTTATCATAAAACTCTACGGGAAGCCTCCACAGCTGCGAATCAAAAGTTGTTATCATTGCATCAATGCTAAAATAACAAAAGGCGTCAACTAGAACTGAAAATTGCGAAATTTACGCGAGCGTAATTTGCGCGACGCACCGAACGGCTGCGGAAACGTGTGAATCGGGCTGGTGACGCGAGACGTACGGAGAGAAAATGGACAAGGTAACCAGGAACTAACTTAGCATGGTTCCTGAATAAACACAACAAAGCCAGAAATACTGCTAGTGGATCACTTAAAACACAATAAGACGGTCATAAGTTGGAGGAAACCGAGAGCCTAGCATACTGGCATAGGTCTGTGGCGTCGGTTGGGCTCGAAGATGGCGAAATGGGCGTGGACATGTCGTTCGCGGGGCGTGTCAGTGACGTAGTTGACGAGCTGTCAACGAGGCCACGCCAGTTGGCCAAACTCTCCCCTATATATGGCTCTGGACGAAAAACAACACTGGCGCCAACTGTCGGGTAGACGTGAAACACTTGCGATTTCCGGTGATTTCCATGTATTTCAATATTTTTTTCGAGCATCATTCATCAATTGTGGACATGAAAAACATTTGGCAATGTTATAATTGACCATTTCTCATAGATAGTTTGTACATTTGATGTCGTAAATACAGCAAAACCTTCACTCTAGTGCAGCGCAGTTCCCGGACCATCTCACAGGTGGCGCCAGCGTACCAATATGTTATCTCTTCGTAAGAGCGCACAAGGCTGGCAAACTGCACAGCGCGCTCTATTGCAACCGCACGGAAGTGTGTGATCCGGCTTCTAGAGTGCAGAAATGATATGTTATTCGATATTAGAAAAAAACGATAAGTCTGGAATTGCTGGCTATGATGCTGGGCCGACCAGAAACTTTGCTCTGCTTTCCACAGATCTAGCTCACGGGGGGACTCTTTTGAAGTGGGCAGCGGTCCCTTGGTTTGGTGCTCACTCTTGGCCTCCAATCGATTCAAGCACATCGTGCTGAGCGACTTAGTCGAAGGAAATAGGCTCCAAATCGAAAAATGGCTCAACAAGGACAAAGATGCTGTAGACTGGACCTTCCGTGCCGAGCAAGTTGCTGCCTTGGAGGGATATAGGTACAGTAATGCAGTAATTCGAAGAGAAAGTCACCCTCCCCGTGCATACGGATTCCTTTTGTGTTACAGAGCCAAATTTTCCGGGAAAGGGAAAATAAAGACATGTCATCGCATCTAGAATGATTATATCTGGTTATTTGTAGTGTATTGTAGTCTTCCCAATTTCCTAGAGAGCAAGTTTAGAAGGCAAGTGGGGACATCCTTGGCCTTGCAGGACAGTGAAGACTATAGGCATAACATCGCGGCTTAGACAGGCGGTTTTAAGGGAAGAGCGCTTGCGCTAGGAGGGTGCACATTTGAAAGCAAGGCGCTCGTGCTATCACGGGATTATCTCTCACAAAAATGAGTAAGGACAGAGTAAAAAAGTGGTGTTTTTCATCTTAAAACCTTGTCGCAAGGAAGAAAAAACACGCCAAAGACTCTAAAGACTGCTTACGTGTAAAAACGCGAAAGCATTATAGTCGCGCGGGTGAAATGTTTTGCTCCAGCGTTGACATCACTCTCCACCCTGCACAGGCCCGGCACCCCCGCCGGCTTCACGGCTTCCGTGACGAAGCATCTGAGTTGCTGTGCTTTTCTTTGTGTCTTATTTCTGAGGCGTCCGCTTTGACCTTGAGTGGCGCGTGCTTGATGACGTATTTTTACGGCCATCATTCGGGCACAACGCCTACGCCGCCTTTTTCCGTAATAGAACATAAATAGCTTTCGCCTTAAAAAAAAATCTGGAGAACGTGTAAGTTTTGTTTTAAAGAGTGGAACGCTATGGCGTTATCGGGCCCCGTTCGCATCGCCTTCTCATTCGCTTCTCATGCTTTTCGTGCCAGTGAACAGGAAGTGTCAAATTCCGCCTAAAATTCTAAATTTTTATTTGAGACAGATAAATTACTCCATAAAGTGAAATCATCTGAGATATGTGGCGACCCCTAATTCGTATTACATGTCATATTTTTTATTCACTTTCATATCCCTCGTGACGTCAGGTTTTACGTGACCGTTGTGGGTTTGAAATTCCCGCTCGAGGTCATGTGGCTGTGACGTCATGACCCTGTTGACCAATCAGGAGTTTCCTGCGAGGTCATGTGGCTTTGATGTCATGACCTTATCGACCAATCAGGAGTTTCTCATCACAACGTCACCGACGCCGACGCCGACGCCGGCTTTTCTGCGACATGAGCTCCTTAAGAAGAAACGGTTGCCGGATAACCATGACACAAGCTCTATTTTTTTAAAGCTCGTTTAATTATTAGGCGTTGCGGAAGGAAATGACGGTGTGACGAGATGAGGTGCGTTCTCGGGCTTTTTTGCCGTGCCCTTTAATAGACGGAAAATTAAAAAAAAAGTTCGATATAAGGACTTCATTTAACAGAAATGGCAATCTTAATTTAATTTAATATTATTATTACTTTTTCAGGTCCGAAGGCATTACGGACAGGAGAGAGCACTGTAACATAAACATAACAATAAAACAATAAGGTGTAGAAAGCAAAATTAGTATGACACATAATTTAGCAAATTAGTAATTGTAATTAAAAATTAGCGGAGTTAGTAATTGTAGCTTTGACTGCGGGAAGGCGATTTTAATTAATTAATGTATGCGGTACGGAGGCATTATAGGCATACTAACTTTTAGCTGATGATTAGATGCATGACGACCTTATATGGTATGACCAGCGTGACGGTATAGGCGAGATATTTTTCTTCGAAGGGAAAGATTAGGCAAGGATGGGGAGGCTTTCATATACGTATGTCATGTAGCTGTGCGGTGACTGTTAGAAAGTATGAAACGAGCGGAGTGATTTTGGATGGATTCTACTGCAGATGGAAAGGTGATATCAAGGTCCCAGATTGAAGGTGCATATTCAAGCTTAGTACGAATTGAATTTTTATATTGAAGAGGTTTTAATATATTGGAGGCAAAACGAAAATTCGCTTTGATGCAATCCTACAATTGATTGCGTGATTAGTGACGTAGTTTACATGAATTTCCCAGGAAAGATAATTAGTTATGTTAACACAGATGTATTCAAAGGACGGAACACTATAAAGATAATATAATTATAGATGAAGAAAAAGAAAATCGTTAGTTTGATCAGAGACACTCACGGATCTACATTAAGATGTATTAAGTTCCATATGCCAGTCACTGTACTATTGGGAAACATTGTTAATAGCTGCCTGAAGCCCATAAATATCTTAAATGTGAATGATTTTTTTGTTGTAAACAACAGTCGTCAACAAAACGGCTAATATAAGAAGATGCACGGATAGGAAGCTCAATAATATAAATAAGGAAGAAAGATGGACCTAGTACTGAACCTTGTGGGACACCTGGGTTAGTACGTGAAGATGAAGAATTAGATGCATTGGCGTGAACAAATTATATACGCTTACTTTGAAAGTAATCTCCGCTAGTCTTGCCCGAAAAAAAATGTTAGCTCGGAATGTGGCTATACTACCAATATTAAAGAAAAAAAAGTACCCCGCCCCTCCCCCTTACAAATGTTATACTGTCGATTTGTCTGCAAGCATCTGTACTGGGTGTAAGCCGTTATATCCGCATATAGATTCATCACCACTTCTTCGATTTTCTTTGCAGCGACATCAGGAAAGGGGCGTTAGAAATACAGGAACGTGCACGGTCCTCCATCCGCAAGGTTGTTCCCTGCGACGTCCTGGAACCCGGAGTGCTGCCCGAGGAACACAGAGAATCCTTCGACGTCGTTCTTTCGTGCAGCTGCCTGGAATCGGCCACGACGGATCACGAATCATTCCGAAGCGCGGTTTGCAACGTGGGAACACTCGCGAAGCCCGGCGGTCTGCTTGTCCTCGTCGGCGTGGGGGGTCCAAAAAGCTATCCCGTGGGAACCGCTGACTTTAATCAGGCGTATGTCTCCGAAGATGTGATTAAGCAAGCCGTGACAGATACAGGCTTTCAAATGAAAGTATACAGAACTAAATACATTCAGGGTGATTCTGAGATGCCCGATCTGTTCACGTTTGTCCTGGCGGCTCGTAAACACTGAGTCGGCCCTTGGCATTGCCTCTCACTTCGTGCAATACTTCTTGCCTAGTCCTGGCCTCACACCCCCCCCCACCCGCCCTTTCCCCCCAATTCATAGCTGGAAAAATAAAGGTTTGAAACTTTCTTTCTTAATTTGACATGCACTCGAATCAAATCAAATTTTATCTGGTTGATGTTTGAAGGAAGAGCCGAAAACTTTGAGGAAAATTTACCATCCATAATCTTAATAAAGAGTTTTCAGCACTCGTGCAATTGCCAAGGCATCTGCCTTACTTGACCTTCCGCTAACGCTCGGAGATTCACCTTTTTCGCGAAATGATCTTAAATAGAAATTGTCGTAGTAAAAATCATTTGTTGTAATAGTTTTAGTCATATAGATAAAAATGATAAAACAGCTGATGTTTATATGGTACTCCCAAGCAGCTTCATGTCACATAAAGGACAATCTTGTTGAAACTAAAGAAATGTGACAAGATTCTTGTAGAACGCTACATGAGGAATTATCAAACGATACATTAAGGTTTTTTTCGTTTGATAAGTTAACAGGAGCAACAAGTCTAGAGATCCAACAATTTGAGAAGTATAATATAAGAGTTTTTGACTCGTCGAATCTCTTGAGTCAAAATCGTCTTGCTTCATGGGGTCCTTTTTCGTTATATCACTATTCCCCTTCTGTGGGCCTGCCCATTGCGGCAGCGCGTAACTTCGAACGCCGATTCTATCAGTCGAGGTAGTCCCTGATACTTAAGACTTCACCTAAACGAAAGCGCTTCGGCCAGTAAGTCAATAAAGATGTCTCCCATAGATTCACAGTTTTGCTGTGAATCTGTGCTGATTGTTTTTTTCCCACAGTATAGCCTTAAGGCACTTATCGGGTGGTCCCTGCTGCAGCCCTCCAAAGTCTGAGCTTCAAAATGGGTTTTAGGCATTTCCTGTATGTAACCAAGAAACCCACAACGTTTTGCAGTCCCATTGCCCTATATATTAAAGTGAATACTTAATAAATCTTTCTTAAGTTCTCGTGGACCGGCTTGTGCATTCGTATACCGTAAGTAAACATGGATCAAATTTTATAGTAATGATACCTTGGATATTCTGTGTAGAATTTGTTAGGCAAATTGTACGAATTTTTCTAAACTCACAAGAGACTCCTCTTTCATTTGTCGCATACCAGCCTTTACAACCTCTGTATTTCCTTTCGACCTTTTCTCAAGGTGCTGAGGCCTTCTTGTAAGTCTCCCTTGCTCTCTTGGTCACATGTAGCCTTAATAGGCTGCGACAAACTCAGACATATTCATGGACACTTGTCTTCCGGGCCACATGCACCAAACACTTCCATAGCGGCGCACATACTGACTACATCTCTACTTTAATCACCGCACCACCTACCAAAATCTTGCACTTTATCCTACACGTCGGCACGAACAACCTCAAACACCATGACGCTACACAAACCATGTAGGATATCACAACTTTTGTCCACAATATTTAGATTACGGTACCAGGAATGCGCCTCCGACTGGTCTGTTTAGCGTCCCACACACCCACACATCAAAAGCGACCCTGATGTGACAGAAAATGACATCAAAGAAGTCTGCCTTTTATGCTGTCAGATGTCGTGATCCTGTCGGTATATTGCTAGAAGTTCCAATAAAAGCACGGGCGACCGCGACTGTCGCCGTCTTCGCGGAGTCCCAACTTCCATGGTTGCTGAGACATCAGTGGACTGTCAAAATGGAGAGCGACTTGCAACAGAACGAGCGTCTGCCACTTTCACGTTCGCCGCTGTGACACCGCCAGGATCGTGGCCGGTGACAACATGACACAACTACGACGTCATCAGGCGGAAACCGATTGATTACTGGTAAACACACCATTCGGAGACGCGTTGTAGGCACCATACTCCAGACCAACATACCAGATACGGACATCACCTTGACAACAATCCTTCCCCGACTAGAGAACAAACACTTGCCCCTCATGCACCAGATGGTCAGACCTCCATACTTTGTTTTACCTTAAGTCCAGACTCAGCCGACACTACGAGCTTACAGGACCAATCAGACAGCGGGAAAAGCAAGTGCACCATCATGTTATGTTGCTGTACCTGTTCTATCATCTCTCAATAACATGTCAATCAAACTGGCAGATGTATTAGTGAGAAATTGCGTGAGCATGCTTTACCTTTTCGGTCGACGGGGGGGGGGCACTTGGATTCCAGCTTGACTTACCACACTTCACGATAGTCGAAAGGGGCGGGAACCAGATGACCAGATAAATTTTAGAGGCGTACACAGTCAAACAAGTAGAAGGGACAGAGCATTGCGTAAACCAACCTTCGGTCCTTCTGCATAGCAGGGAGATTAGTCATCTATCTGGACGCGTGCTGATCGGGCATGATGGCGGTGTTTGTTGGGGGTTGCTGTTGTTGATTTCAGTGCTTGTATTCCAGTAAAACTTCAGTTGAGGGTCAGCTCTGATGTCGTGTACGCCCTTCCTACGTCTTCGTCTTTTGTGCGCTGTGTCAACTTTACTTAGTTCTACCATTGCTGAAGTAGTATGAACATTTTTTTTCAATTTTCCGCGCGGCGGGGGGGGGGGGGCTAGAACTAGACGTACCTGTCTACTCCCTCCCTTCCTCCACACACACACACGCACACACACAAAAAGAGGATGTTCCCGCAAAACGAAACACACACAATTAATGTTATTTTATACCGCGAAAAATAATTCTACACCTCGCCAAGCGCTCAGTATCCGTCCAAATGTACCACTGGTGATCCAGATCAGATGTCAAAGTATCAGGACCAATCGTGTTTTGATTGAAATGTTATAAGCGATTCTCGAAAATTTTCAATGGTAAAAAGGTGGCCGACGGAGCCCACGAGTGGATGGAACTGAATGGTGCAAACTACCAGGACAGGGCCCCATTTTCCCATTAAAAGTATAGGGAAATGACGTGACTTTCGAATAAAGTAATTGTTTTGTTCTTTAAGCGCACCCCGCGCTTCCCAGGTGCTTCAGGTAGGCCCTACATTAAAGTGGTCAAGAGCCTTCGATGAGTCTTAGCAAGTTTCTAATGGGAAACTTCAATGGAAACTTCACTTTATTACCATTAGATAAAAAGTGAAGTTCAGCTAATTTATTTTGCTAATTAATATGTTATACTTCGCTTCATCTTCGTCCAGACGCAGCGGATGCTCGAGGGAACGGACAATCACAGCGTCAAAGTGCAAATCACTAGCCTGTTCTGTTCATGATTGGTTCAGCGATGATAGAACACGTAAAGAAACATGACGAACACCATGATGGTGCCCTTTGAAGCTGCCTGATTCGTCATATAATCTCGTAGCATCGGCTGCGTCTGACGGAAGGTGAAACGAAGTATAGTTTACAATTCATTGACGTCGTCAATCCCTGACCGGATGGGGAAGGGGGATGGGGGGGGGGGGGGCCGGCGGTGCTTTACTTCTCACAGAAAATTTAAAGGGGGAGGGGAGAGGGAGCCACTTTTGCGCTCCTTGATCGGCTCCACCAGATAGTAGTGTCGTCTGCGGCCGGACTTAATGCGAACCCTAGTGTAGACTCAACATGTCCAACTTCAGCGCAGGATCAGGCTATCGAGGACCCGAGGCGTGATTTCAGAAAATAATAGACGAATAAACAAATCGTGTTGTTCTTCTTTGCATGCCAACTCCCGAGCGGTTTTGCGACAAGACATGGATATCTCGGCACGGATATCTTCGGATGGATATCTTCGGATCTCATGGATGTTTTCGGCTAAAGAAACGAAGGGTGCACCTAAAGTGCCGTAGCGTCCGACTTATAGGCCGATTTGGCCAACTTATGTGATGCGACTGATAACGTGAAGAACAGTATCAAACGGCCGAACGATTACGTTTCGAAATGATTGAAGAGAAAAACAACAACAACAACAACAACAACAACAACAACAACAAAAGAGCAAGAACCGAAAGAATTATGAAATCATTTGCTAAATAACGGGAAAAGAGAAATCTTCGTCCCGTCGTTCAATCACGATGACGGTGTTTTCACAGTAATAGTCATAAAGCTGAAGAATTTAATACTTTTTTTATTCTTGTCTAGTCGTTCTGCACAACGCTGAAGCATATCCGATGCTTCAACTGTGGCTGACGAAATGCCGTCGATAGCATCGCGGGAGAGGGATCAGAAAACGTTTAAATGAACTGAACGTATGTAAGCCACGTGCCGACGGCATTTCTCCCTCTATTCTGAAACTCACGCTTTGGTAATAGTGCACTTGTGCTTTTTCTTTAAGACTCTTTGAGTACAGTTTTATTACCGTTAGATTGCGTGCTTTCTGTTACCGCCAAGGCTGCTCACAGTACATAAAATACGCTATACGTCTTCTAAATCCTCAAGAATGCTTGGCTTCCTCTCTCGTATACTTAAGCCTGTGCCGCCTTCCCTGAAAGAAAAACATTGTTTCGCGTGTTCGCTCACGCCCTGTGTGGGACCCGAAGTGTTTGTTCAGCAAACCCAACTTGAAAAGGTAGAAGTTGAGGTTCCCAATTTTTCCGAAACAATTACGACAGGCGACTCAAAGTAACTAGACCTCAGGAGAGCCTAAGATGGATGTAGTTGAGTTTTAGAAGGATAGACCTTCGACTCAAGATGTTCAATAGCATCGAGGCTATTTTTTTTTTCGGCTCTAGCAGAATTTACGGTTTTTTCACGGCAGAAGTTCGCTTCAAAATTTGTTCCTCAGTGTTACATTTTATATGTTATTTTTATCCGTGAAATGTTTCACTACACAATGTTCAAAGAGAGACCTACAGTCACGGAGTGAATTGTATATCCCACTGAAGGAATCACGTTTATAAGGAAAAGCAATTCCGGTGCACAACTGTTTTCTTCTATTAAGAACTCACTTTTTTATTATTAAAATAAAACAGGATGGAAACAGACTGCCCCTTCCTGTGGTCAGTATTGAAATTAACGATATGTTTTATTCCCCACTGCTCTTCCTGGTGTTTTTGTAACTGTGTTAGGACAGCCTACCAATTGTTCTGAGCTCTTCTGGAATTCAAACTATTTTAAGGTAATGCGATTGTCATATTTTAAAGTTTTGTATAGCTATATATTTTACTTCACTCTCAAGTATATTCGCCCCCTCACCCCCCCTTGTTGTAATGCCTAATTGAGCTGTAGGTATTAGAATAAATAAATAAATGCAACAAAACAATGAGGCTGGATGCAACGCGCTGTAGACTCGCACAGTGGATATTTTAGCTCCTCCCTTTAGTATGTTAGGGCACTTTACATTCCAGCAAATTTTCCTAAGACCTCCTGGTAGTGCCGCGACTAAAAAATAACAATTATTGTAAAAGAATAAAAAATAAACCGCGGCACAAAATTATAGTAACGATTGTGCTTCGTTTTAGAAATAATGTCATCATTTCATAATGAGTTTATCTGCCTGATGCGAGTGCCATGTTTACGACATCTACTTCTACACTCAACTATTCCAGTTTACTTTTGGTCTGTCGTGTTAGGAGTTGTTATACACTGTTTTAAAGCATCACGCCATGTGACTTTGTTTCAACAATATTGTTAATCATGAGATATGGAGTCGCTTGGGAACGCCATATAAAAATGACTCGATTCATTATGCTAATACGTTAGTAATTTTGTTACAGTCGCTTTTAAAAGTTCGTTACCAGAATTCGAGGTAAAAACGATTAACTGAAAGCCGCCTCTCCACATGTCCAATAGAAGGATAAATGAGGCGAAAATCTTAGCAACAGCACGCCAATTTTCGTGTCAGAGTATTTAAATTCCTGAATAGTAAATTTGTCGCAAATTATTGCCTATAAATTTAACATGGAACTAGATAAAATTTTATTTGACTTCCGTGCATTCACATACACAAGAGGAATCGTCAGAGCTTTATTTTTCTTAAGTCCGTATGTTGTTAGTCAGAGAGCAGGACCAGCCACATCAAACTATCCGGCAAAAACAGAGATACACTTCTAATACCCGATTCAGGCTTTACGGGCCGCCAGAACAAACGTGAACACGTCTGGACTATCCTCAAAATCCCCAACTTTATGGGGATGGTATACTTTCATCTGGAAGCCGGCGTCTTTAATAGCTTCTTCTATCACCTTTTCGGTGAGGTTCGCGTGAGCGAAGTCCACGTCGCCCACGGGATAGCTCTTTACGCCACCGGCGCCCATTAGGACAAGGAGACCGCCAGGTTTTCGTGAGTGTTCCCACGTTGCAAACCGCCTTCCGGAAAGATTCGTGGTCTGCTGTGGCCGATTCCAGGCATCCGGAGGATATAATAACGTCGAAGATCTGCCTGTGCTCCTCAGGGAGCACTCCGGGCTCCAGGACATCGCAGGGAACCACTTTACGAACGGCTAAGCGTGTGCGCTCTATTATTTCCAGAGCTCCCTTCCTGAGGTCGCTGGAAAGCAGAGCGAAAAGGTGGAGGTAAGCTATTGTGCTAGATTAATAGCTCGCACTCTCCACAGGTAAGTGCAGAGAAACCAGAAGTATTACGGTTCTGGGGTTCCTTTCGTAAGTTGTCTTCAGACATGCCAGGGGCTCCGAGTTGGACAATTTGCGAGAAAGCCGGCAAGATCGCCAGCCACCGCGATTGGCCAGCGTCACACTTGACCTAGGCGCTGACCAATCGCGGCGGTCGGTGATCTCGCCGATTTCTCCCCACGTGTTCAACTTAGAGTTCCAGGTGAGATATCGTGAGATATCGCTGGCACATTTTGCGCTGCCCGCATGCTTGCCATCTCGGCGTATTGGCCTTATATGAGCTTATACGTAGTAACTGACAGAATCAGAAAGGCAGGGAGGTGCCTCTAGGATGAGCTCTCTGCCTTCGATAACGCTTCGGCATATCCCGAGCCTCTAGCGTGCAGGCGCATCCGAGCATGGCGGAGCACAACGAGCGTGTGCTGGAGTCCCGCCATTGGATGGAGACGGCACGCCATTTTCATTCGGTTGGTCACTTTAGCAAAAATATCCTGACCTAAACATGTAGATGATCTTGTTTTATAAAGTGCTTGTTGTTCCAGCTAAGGTGTCACCCTGTTCTATATATCATATTGATGAGATCCAGCAAATCAACATAAAATCATGCGCTCTTCTTGAGAGGATGAGAGGTAGTTATACTAGAGACTTATCCAACCAGCTGGTACGATATATTTTCCTAAACAAGATTTGTGAGTTTAATGAGACAGTTATCCTTGCCATAAATTCATATACGCTTTGTTACGAGTGAGTCGTACAACGACCCAATGCTTTACGTTCACTAAAGCAATGAGCAAAAGAAAAAAAAAAAAAAAAGGTCCCTGTAGACTTAGATGGATTGAACTGCGAAAAGACAGGAAATATAAAACGGATTTCCTAATATAGTTAAAAAAAGTCTAGCTGAAGTCAATGACGTTTAAAACACACCGTACGTTTAGTCCTGACACGAATGTGAGGACGAAGAAAAGGAGAAGAAAGTTCGAATAAACAACCCACTGTTTAACCCTACGATGCATGGTGTATCTGATCTGATACATTTCTGTACGAAGCGCCTCCGAAAAAAAGCTGAGCAGAATAACAACGCGAATGCACGCTGTATCACATCCAACCACACCCGATGTACATGTTTTGTGCCACCTGCCTCAACAAGACTCCGCTCGATGGAGCCACTTGGCTGCTCGGCACTCAAATGCTCGACTTACTCACGTTGACAAAACATTCGTAGGAAGCTCAACCTCCAGGCAGCGCTATAAGCTTGCAGAGTGTGCATTCCTCACGTTTGTAAATTGTGAGTTATCTGAAGTTGCGCTGTGCTTAAAAAAAAAAAAAAGAGCAACGGAAGTGTTTTTGCCGTTTCAACAACCCAGGAGGCACCGATGCATCGTGTTTCGGATATAAAAAAATAAACAATTTCTACATTTCTGAGATCACAAATTGAATAAACATTTAAAATAATTTTTACAATTCTTTTTTTATACCAGCAGAAACTTCAGAATAATTTCATGTAAGAAATAGGAAGTCCTCATTGTGCGGTTAATACACTAAGTACTGCGTTAATAATTTGAACACGGCTACGTACGTATAGCCTTCAACCACGGCAACCTTCTCGGCGCGGAAGGTCCAGTCGATAGCATCTTCGTCCTTGTTGAGCCACTTCTTGAGTTCCAACCTGTTGGCTTCGACCAGGTCACTCATCACGATGTGGTTGCATCGACTGGAGCCGACGAGAGCGTTGGTGACTATCGGGCCGCTGCCCAAATCCAACAACTTGTTTCCCTGCACCAGGTCTATAAAAAGCATGCCAAAGTTTCATACAACTTTATTGCCAAACAATGCAGATATAAAATGTATTTGTTATTGTTAAAAAAAAAGCCAACAACATCGCAGTTCACAAACATGCCGTGTTTCGTAGTTGCAATTCATGTATCTAATTATGGCCAGGTGTGATACTAAACAGCTCGCTCAATACAATAGGGAGGTAAGGGCGTTCTCCGATTACAGCTCTGCCGAAATATAACACTAAGGTTACCTCTTACTAGATAGCTGGTTTAAAAGTGGGGAAACTCAAACCACGGGGAGTGTTTGCAATTCAATGGCTTGCACCTTTCGCAAATCCCGCTAACATCACCTCCTGAATGCATCGGTTTCAACTGCGCATGTGCGCGTTGTCGCAGCACCTTGTCAAAAAGAAAGAAGAAGCCTGTTAGCTTTGTGTCCATCAACTAATCGTTCCAACCAGAGCTGGCCGATCTGACGTCCCCGCCTGCTCTCGTCTCTCCCTCTCCCTCCCTTTCTGCCCGCATACGGCACCAGGCAGGCACGTAGCCATGCAGGGGGCGGCCCATGGGTCCCGGGCTCCCCCGAAATCTTCCATTTTGCTGGGACCTCCTCTCCCCCTCCCCCTCATACGGCATTTTGTCATGGGCCACGTGCCTGGCACCAGGTCTGGCGGCCCGACGTGGTTGGCGCGAGGTACGGCGTATATATGATATATTCTATCCCTGCGTCAGCGCGGCCGGAGTTCGCCAACGGCGGCCGGTCACGACAGGATGCCCGCTCTCCACCAGTGGGATGTCGCCACACCGCGCGCGCGCTCTTTAGCACACGCTGCATTGGGCTTCGGGCTCTAAGGTTCTTAGAGCCCGAAGACAACTTTAATAGTGACAGGCAGTTTAGGAAACGCCGGGTGTGACGTCTTCCGAGTATCTTCTTATCGCTGTGCAGACAGTGAGGTTACGCCATTGGCCGATACAAAAATGTCGGAGAAGGAGTCACGAAGCAAGGAGCTTGAACATATAATAAACCACGCCCTCAGTTTCTTCAGCTGTCAGCAACCATAGCTCATACATTTACATGAAAATGTAGCCAGAACATCTACGTGTCCTTCGATCAGTAGTCTGGGGCAACTCTAGAACATAGATAAGTTCATACTGAGAATGTCAGAACATACTTACCCGATTGAAAAATACTATGAAGTGCCTCTAATTCGGTAGAAACACCTTCACCGATATAACGACCATACTCGTCGGCGTAGGTCCGTGGCACAAATTTGTTTTTGTAAGTCTCCCTCAAGGCTTGGGTTTTCTTGCTCCCCAAAGTGTCCGAACTGAAACTCCTGAAAGCGAACAATGATGAGGTTAACGAATATCTTTCTCGACTTCATAGCGACATTGAGTAGTTTGGTTATTAGAAATAAACTTCCTTTTGACTCATGCACAGTGCAAATTACGCTCTCTGGCATATGTAGTCTCCACGGCATGACCCCATCTGGTTTTGCTTCAGACTCTTCGAGGAAACAATATTTCGAAAGCCGGAGCAAGTCGATAAGAAAAGTCAACTCTAGCGTAACAGAGCAAGAATGCAGAGAACATATGCAGTCTTTAGTAGGAAGGACTCCGCCCGCTGGCCACTCTGGCAGATCGTGCGCTTGAAAGGAGGCTACTTCTCTGTCCAGTGCTCGCTCTGCTAATCTCGATCTTCGACCACCCTGCCGCCTCATCACACCGATAAGTTACGGGATATAGAGACTGTATTGAACCATGGTTAAAAGCGCTAAAAAGACGTACACAAGATAGAAGACAAACACGGACGCCACGTGAGCTCCTAATGTCATGTGACGCCATGACGTCATGAGACACTGGGACCCCACGTGACGCTCGTGATGTCGTGTCACGTGAACTGTGACGTTGTGCGATTCTGACGTCACGGTTTCACATAACGACATCAAAGACGGACGCCATACATTTACGTTATTTCGAGTGAAAGAGGCCCTCACAGAAAATGCGCCCATGCAGTATAATTAGGTGCTCCGATCAAAGGTTCTCGTAGGTCCCCAGGCCCCTTCCGCGGTTCTCAATGAGGGGGCGGGCACGTGCGATTGCAAGGTTATCAAAGTTTGACTTTCTGTGCGCTTTGCGCGTGCCTGGAGGTAACAGAAACAACATGCTTGTGACCTTTTCTCAGCGAGGCGCACATTTGACCCTAATTTGACTGTTACACGTCTTCCTCATGACTCCCTGATTCCGTCATCTACTACACAGTGGCTTCTTTGCCTTGCACATTCATCGTACTTGCTGGCAGCAATAAAAGGTATTGAGGCATTCTAACCTTGAATTAAGTGTAAGAAGCTCCATACGGCGACCACCAAATTTCAAGACGGCAGTAGTAAATTTAAGCATCCCCTTCAGGGCCGTCATGTTCGAAACCATGCTTGGATTGGTTATTTCTGAAAAGAAATATAATATATAATGTTAAATTTTGCCAGATGCCATGAACATGTAATTTATATCTTCCAACATCCGAACACAAAAAATAGAGTGTACGCAGACCGCAGCTCATAGTTTCGGTTACATTATTGTGATGAATGAATGAATGAATGAATGAATGAGATGAATGAATGAATGAATGAATGAATGAACTTTTATTTTTATTTTCAGTCAAGAGCAGCAAAACAAAAAGCTGCACCACGCAGACTTTGGTGAGCACCAGCTTCAAGGTTTCAATTGTCAAAGATGGCTGTGGTGCTTACAGAGACCTTGAAACGATTTTTCTACATTCGCTAAATACTACTCAGAATCACTCCTTAATGTTAATAACCAAAAACAAAAACTCTCCTTAGTTTCTTTAATTTTTTTAAGCAGCAGTAATTGACAATTAAGTGCGAGAAATATGAGCGTCGTTTATACCCTCAAGTCGGAGCCAGTAGAGCCACTAAATGAGGTACGCTTAGGTTATCGGCGCTTTGTTCCTCGATATTGTTGTGACTTCACTGGTTCAGAAGAAGCTTCCCAATCAGTGGCGGTCGCTGCGGGTATACTTGGGCCAGAATAGGACCAGTACGCCTCTGTAAAGTCGTGAACATTTCAAACCGATATCGTTTCATGACCACTTTAATATAACTGTATATACACTGCTTGTTTTTATTTTGACCGAAAAAAAGAAAGAAAGAGGGCGACCTTTTTAACTGATATCTAAATATAAATTTTAAATTAAAATATCCCCATCCACAAAGCTGCGTTTGAGCACACGTATGCGTGACCTATCTGTTTACGTCACTTCCGCTTGTCACTCCTGAATATATGATCCCCCGCTTGCTTAGTGCTCCTAAATACTGCCGTGCCTAGTCGCTGTTCGGTCGCTGATTCTCCGTGTAGTTCGCTTAGAAGCACAACTAATTTTAAAAGAAAGCTGGTTAGTCGAAGCTGGTGAATACTGTACGGAAAGTCGGGGGCGCAAAGGAGCTGGTGAGGATTAGGCATTACTCAACACCCAGACTGCAAGTAAGCAAAGGAGGACACACACAAAACCTCTGAACTTTTGAGACATGTCGTGTATGTGTCGTAATTTGCTTACCTGCAGGTCAAGGTTGTGTTGTCACTGGTGAATACTGCTGATTCTCTGGTAAATAATCGGTGTACCTTGCATATGTGAGAAGTTTGTTTTTGATGGTATTCAATAATACTCCTTTCGGATACAGCAGCTCATTCAGTAGACTATCCCTTCAGAGAGCCACGTTGACAGTTCCTTCCTAGTCCTAAACGCTCAAGACACACAGACAGTGTACTGTTAAGAATGTTTTTAAAAGATGTAAGAAAATTAGGTGATAATAATCTCGGTCTAGAGTTTTGTAGCATATTGCTATCACTGCCTTCAGATAGCAATGCCAAAGAAGAGATTTCATCCAAAATTAAAACGACTCCAGAAAAAAAAAAAACTCACAACGGGATATAGTTTTTATAGGGTGTTTCCACTGGACGCAATTTCGAGACACGACTTTTCGTTGTTGTGAGCTGTCTGGCTTGTGCCGGAGGCGAGCATTCCACGGATTTACATCACCCCCCCAAATGCGTAGAGCACAGAAGCTTCTAAGTCTTACCACGCCGAGATCTCCCCAACTGGTTGCGATGGAATCCATCAAATTAGTAAATTTCTTAAAAAAAAAAAACTAACAACAAAATGGCGCATTGACGTCATGTGGAAACACCCTATATTACTGAGTAGAACGTTTATATTTCATAATATTAAAGGACCGCTGTAAAGAAAAAAAAGACTGTTTTTTTTAAACAGTCTGGTTGGGACACGTGTGTCAAAAAATAAACTTTTCTCGGGAAAAAAAGTTATTTGGAGTAATATTGACGGCGAGAGGTTTATTTGAAATTCTGTGCGCAAAGTCCATGACGTCACGGAATGGTCATTCGCTCAACGAGATGGTCATTCGCTCTTTCCACCTCAACGTGAAGGCGAAGCCGCTCCACCTCTCCTCCACGCGCCCGAAATGCCGAGAGAGAAAACAAGTGGAAAGGAAGTGACTACCGACTAAATCGCGTCTCGCGCCGTCAATATTGCTCTACAAATATGGTTTTGCGCGTAAAATTAGTTTTTTGACAAGCGTGTCCCGGCCAGAGTGTTAAACAAAAAACATTTTTCTTCTTTTCAGGAGCTTTTTAACGCGAAGGCCTTTTATGCATCATCGTTCAGTCGACCTTCAAAGTCCTTGAGCAAAAACACGTCGGCGACACGAAATGTACGAAAAGACGTAGGCGACACGAAAGGTACCAAAACGAAAGGTACCAATAAAATGGCGCCAAAAGTGCGTCGTCAGAAAGCGCGCTCTTTTCGGAGATTCGCTATCACGTTTAGATTTAGGGTTTCGCCTTCAAGTCGTCTAAAAGGTAACATAAGAGACCTTATTAATTTTATTTTTTCACGTTTGCACGTCCAGCTGGCTTATCCGTGGAATTTAATGCCTCAAAACCTCGAGGAGAAATATTCTTTTGCGGGCTAATTTAACGCAACGATTAAGGGCGAAGAATATGTAGATATTCATGTTTAGCACTCTGCGTTCTCTATTAGTGTGGTATTAATTAGTGAATTGAGATGACCGCAAGTGAGTGTGCCAACATCGCCTCCCTCAACTCATTTCTATCCAATGAAGCAGCGCTCACTCTGTCCATAGATCATACAAAAAACAGTCTTCCGGCGCTGTCTGATGTGTTCATCCTATGACGGTCACATTGGCCATACAAAGCTCGTCTGCAGGTCATGTTTCAAGCATATTTGAAGCAGGCGTGCTTGCTACATCCTTACGCAGATACTTCCGTTATCATGCAATAATAAGTGGGGTTGTGTGGATATTTATACAGCGCGTAGTTGGTCAGTCACTTCAAAGTTGCGACGAGTCACTCGCTGTAGGTGAGCAATTTAGCCAGTTATCATGTCTACAGCGATTACAGTGTCTTTGAATGGTACACATTGAGCAGCGTGGCTGCGGCTTTAGACACGCGATCCTTTACGCAAGTGCCCTCGAAATAAGGGGGCTAGGTCATATGTTTAAGCAAGACGAGCGAAATTGTCAAACTTGTGGGATACGAGGAAAAAGAAAACCCCACTTACATTGGATCAAGTAAGCTGGCGGTGTCGCCGTTTTCATCAAGGAATCGGTTTCGCTGCGAGTTCGACAGTCGGTTTGTGCGAGTGCAGACAAGCTGTTCTATCGTGGCTGCATCCGCTCATCAACATCACTTCGCAGTGCCAGCTGCACTCAAAAGCGAGGCGAAAGCCTCCCGTGCACAATTGGGGACAGTCGTGGCGGCGCAGCACCGAAGCCTTGCCTGTACTCAGCGCCAGCGAGACGCCATGTTCTTCCTGCATAGGCGTGCAGCTGTGTGGCGCCAAACCCTTCTCTTTTTTGCCTCGAATCATGTTTGAGACAGATATTATACGTGTGATAATATATGGACTACCGGCTTTTTTTTCTTCTAATAACTCATATTCACATTATCGTGACTACGGTTAATATATCCTAGTGAACTGAAAAATTAAAAAAAAAGTTCGCGTACGGCGTAAAATAGTTTTTTTCCTAACAAATGCGGTAAAAGACGATGCCATACAGGCGATGTGTATTCTTTTTCTAACTGGGTCGTAGCTTGTGATCGTGAACTGAATAATTCGAAAATAATTTATTTCTTAAAGCGAAAAAAAAAAGAGAGTAGTTTTACAAGCCTGTTATTTTTGAGATGCTGCTGTCTTTAGTTTTGTCGCAGAGGGGACGTCTGATACAATAAATGTCAGTCTATAGAAATCAACTGAAAGCGTCATGCCAATAAGTGGAGCTTTTAGTGTGATAAACATATCTCTTTCGTTGCGACTTAAAACAGATTCCAATAGTTATCGCCTTCTCTGGTGTATTGCGGCTGTCTTTAGAGGTGTTTCAGATTCACGACTTGTAGGTTTAATTGTATACTAAATTGTATCCTAATAATCATGCATCAACAATTGCCAATTGATTTCTCACAGTTTTGAACCTCATCTATACCGTGCCTATGAAAGACGATTCGCAAGAAGTAATATGAGATGAACGCACCAAAAGAAAGAATTTAATCGTTTGAAGGGTGACATATATCAACATACTCAAAAAACTCGACCAAAATCGAGCAAATCTAGACTCACATTTTAGTGTTTGTTTTTTCCAAAAGAGCCTTTATTTTGTCTCAGTCCACTGGAATCGCTGTGGCAACTCCTTCTTTAAGGGCACGTAAAAAAATCTTTGAAATTTCATTAAACTAGTTTTAAATGGGATTACATTGCACCTCGCGGAAACCGAAAATGGCACTTACGTGCAACGTAGCTTGTGAAACTTCCTCAGCTCTTCCGCTACCTCTCGTTCTTAGTGCGCTTTTGCTGAATGTAACATCGAAGAAAAACTATATATAATATTTATTTTGTAGATAGAACTTATTCACGCCCTTATATTCGTTTTAGACGTGCGTGTTTGTGGGTAGGGGATGTCGTTTGCGTGAGGTAGAGATGTTGTGCAACTAATTGTGATTGTCTGTTTTGTTTAATGAAAATTTATGAAGAAAGCAAATCCAACGTTGCGCACGCAAACGTATATAAAAATTGAGTTAACCGAAAAATGTCATTTTTTAAAATCATCAATAGTAAACAGAGAGAAACATATTCCGTACCTATAAACTTTTTTCTTGTTAACAGACAAACAAAATAAAATACCTTCTGAACCAAGGTGTGGAACTTCATAAGCTAGGTTGTTCCTACTCTGCACTGATATACTAACTCGCGCATATCTGCCGTTAAAATATTCTAACTCATGTTTGTAACATAGAATATCTTCGGAAAAAAATAAAATGCGCTAAGGACGAGGACAGAGGCAGAAACAAGTACGACACAAGGAGCGCTCCGTGTGTCGTTTCTGCCTCCGTCCTCGTCCATAGCGTATTTTAATTCATTCCCAAGACATGAACCCACTAGCCGCCAAAAGGGGAATATCTTCGAAGAAATGAGGATATCTAATTTCATGTCAAAATGTCTTTTAAAACTCCTATCAACTGTTTGTCTGTTAACAGCAGTGGTACATTTTTTTGTTAGATTGGTAAAATACATCGGATAAATAGATTTAGCCTTTTATAAGGTTCAAAAGCCTTTGAACGCGTATCCCTTTCCAACACCACCAATACTTAAAAAAGTTAACAACTAATAAATTGGCTTACTGCATACCTTTCTAATTTATCACAATAAGTTAAAATATATAATGGTCCTCCACCTATCATTCTTCTCACTTCGAGCGTCCCCCTGGATCGTTGCTTCGTCCATTCCGATTTCCTATTTTTTATTTTTTGCAATATTTTAAGTTCTAACATACATCAAGGCACCAATGAAAAGTATTTTTTTCCACGATGATAGCGTTATTCATTCGTGGATAGAATCCACTTCAGATAAATTCCTACTTAAACCCTGCTGAAATTTAAAAAAACAAAAAAAACCGAGCAGATTACTGGCAGATACGGAGAAAGTAAGAGAATCCTGCAGTAAACAAAATTACTAGAAAAAAAACAACGTTTCATTGATTTAGTTATTTCTATAGTCGGTGACAGGTCAAGAACGAAGTGGAAGCTCCTCCCACCCCTTTCCCCTTACGCGGAGCGAACGGTGGAGAGGAGGTCGCCTCCCCTTCAGCGTTCGCTCTCCTAAAGTGGAAAGAGGTGGGAGGAGCTTCCACTTCGTTCTTGACACTGTCACCGACTATAGTAAACAAAACAAATAGGAACTTTGATGTTACATTTAACGACAAACTGAAATTAATAAGAATATTTGTAATGTTGAGAATAAAGCTAGGAATAAGTTTCTACTCTTAGCGAACTATTACATTTGCAGACATTGAAACATACTGTATAGCCTAAAAATACTAACTAGGCCTAGGCTAGAGCAGTGCTACCGCGTACCTACGTTGGTTTTATCCTCGATCAGTACAAAATTTTCATTCTTGTCTCTTGACTCGTTGAAACTCTCGAATTGTCAGACCTCTTGATCGAATCTCTTGACGCGTTTTATCTCTTCACTGGTTTAATCTCTTGAGTCATTGGATCTGTTGACCGAATCCGATTCACTGAAAACCGATGACACCTTTGATTTATACTCTCCTTCAGTATGGGTGTAAGCAGAAAAGAAACTACAGAAGTGAGCGCAACGCTTTGACCTGGCCTTCTTTGCACGCCTAAAATTGGGTTCTGGGGATATTTATACAGCGTGTAGTTGGTCGGCCATTTAAAGTTGCGACGAGTCACTCGCTGTAGATGAGCAATTTAGCCAGTGCAGTACAACCGCGTGCCTGGGGTCTTTAACGTGCACCACGCAGTAGTGATACACGACCGCACGCCGGTACGATGCTCATCCAGATCGAAATGGGCAGGGGTGGGGCTCGAACCCAGGATCCCTGGGTTTCTGCAGCGCGAGCTTTCGCTCCAGGCGCGTCAAGCTGGTGTGCGCTTTAGCCCACCCGGCCACCGATCCCCCTTTGCACGCTTCTCGTGAAATGCGCCATTCAAAACAAAATGTTTGTGCTTCTAGCATCGACTTTGCTAAATCTTATGGTAAAACAAGGTAGCTGTTGGTGACACGTTCACAGCTCTTCTCCTTTTCGAGTCAAAGGTAGCGCCAACGGAAAAAAATTAACCGTGGAAGCAACTCTGGTGTTGTTGAAACACCATGATGCGATGCACCATGACCCGCCGTTATTGATACCCTTGAGCTCAGCATTCTCAATTTTAAATATCTGGTTTCCTAAAGCACTTTATATGTCAAAATATTGGCTAAACTACTTGTGTTGATTATTCGTTGAGCTGTGCTGAGACTAAATTGTACGATAATGGCGACCTCAATTACTTTAATCCTTTCCGCACTCAACGAAGGAGCCCTTCGTCTGCTCCTTACCTAACGAAAAAGTGAGGTGGGTTTTGAAACGAAATGACGCCATTCCATAAGTGAAGTAATTTTCTTTACTTACATAAGGTAAGGAGACGCTGAAAGGAAAGTCCCGTTCTCGAATTCGGAGGACAGTAGCCCGTGAACAAGGAGGCGAGGCGGCTTTGAAACGTCGAGCGCGATGAATAAATTGGTTACAGCTTATTATGCTCCTCTTTTCATATTGCTTCCCTAACCAGGCGGAGTTCCACCGAACTGTTAACCATTAACCTCTGGAGAGTGCAGGGCGCACAACTGTAACTTCATTCATAGCGTATCTGTTGCCATTTAGATTCTTTGTTTGTTTGCACATTTGTCACCGCACTATATATGACTTCCAATGACGTCATATCAGCGCCATTGTGGCGGCCTTGCTGCTGAGCGAATAGCTTTTGCAGCAAACT
>JAZHYW010067765.1:0-17417 GCA_037355805.1 Ixodes ricinus | reverse complement strand
AATGTCTCTTCAACCTCCCCATCCTTGCCTCTCTTTGAGAAGTACTTTATACTTGGCGTTTCAAAAATGTATTCACAACAATTAATGTTAACATTCCAGTCTGTCATGAAAGGTAAATATGAAACATTTCTCTCCATTGCTGACCTTCATTTGCACGATTCCATTCCTCAAATCCGTCAGATACATCCATGGCATCTACCACAATCACGAACTAACTTTGGACGTCAAAGAATTATACATGCATTTCTCAAGCTACTAAACCATATCGCATCATTAGGAATTGATGTTATGTCAGTGAGCAGGAATGATATCCCTTGCATTGTATAATACTTAAAACATACCTTCTATTGTAGTTTTTTTCGCTAACTTTGTTTTATTAATTGATGTCATTTTTGCTTTTTTCTCTTGTGTTAGTGTTGCTTGCCTTGTAGGGGTACCAATGGGCTGGTCAAGCTGCAAATAGCACCTTTTTTCCGTTGGTTTTCCCCCATCATTGATGAACATAAAGAAATGTTTCAAATATTAAAAAAAAACAGTCTAGGTATGTGAGGATACAATTTTTGGTGAGCTTTTCTCCGCATCCGCTTGAAAACCGGTGAGCTTTTTCTCCGCACCTGCCGGTTTTGAGGTGAGCTTTTCTACAGTGAGCGTTTCTCCTGTGAGCTTTTCTCCGGTCAGCTTTTCTCCAGTGAGCTTTTCTCCGGGATTCATACGCGACACAGAAAGAATCTAACTCGTCCACGTGCGCGACACAGACACGGAGTGCGGATGCGCGACCGAAACGTTTCACGTAACACCCCACAATTGCATAGCAATTTGCCATTCATCTTTTTCGGTGACTGAGAGAGGTGCCAAGATTCTGGTGGACAAGACATAATTAGTCAGTGTCTATCAGAAATTAGTAAAGGTCTGATTTATTGTGTCGAGAAAAAATAATTAAATCAAGGAAGGGGTCAGTGTTAATTGTACTCTCTTGGAAGAACTATGCTCGATAAACATAAAGAAATGTAACAAAAATAGGAAATATAGTTTGACGAATTGTCATAGTGACAAACTGCCCTATGACAAGTTGCCTCTATGTGACGAGTAGCGCTGCTACCAGTTGACGTGTGACGAATTGTCAGTCGACGAACGGTCCTACAGCCGCCGCCGAGATAGGGACATGATTGAAACAGAAGACGTCACTCTTCCAAGTGTCATTATATCGGCACGGCTGACGACGCTCTTTCGAGTGCAATCTTTAAAAGGGGCGAAAGAACGGAAAAATCGAATGATAAATATCTCAAAAACCATTACTCAACGAACAGAACGTTGGGGCGTAAAGCGCCGTTCACATATATGCGACCGAGTAAGACCGAGGGAGACCAGACCGGTTGTTAAGCCTCTTGCGACGTCTTAGGACCCGATGCGCTGCAGCGGAGCTGGTCCTAAGAGATCACAAGAGGCTTAAAAACCGGTCTGACTCTCTCGGTCTTACTCGGTCGCAAGAGTGTGAACGGGCCTTAAGTGGTGTGGTGTATACTGAACATTTTGAAGAAACCCGAGATTGAGGAATACGAAAGGTACAAAGAGAAGGAGAACGTATCAACTAAAATTGTATTGCGGACAGGACCCTTTATATAAGGGTTAACAAAGTGAAAGAAGGGGAAAGACCCTTCCCCACTCACACCACTTTCGTTTGACACAAAGGAATTAAACGACTTCGACCCTCCACAGTGGGGTCACGTTCGAATACTGTAACAGAGATAACACTGGGAGAACAAGACCAGCGGGGGCAGACCTATGACCTTGAACGGAAATACATCATTCCGCGACCTCACAAACTTCTAAAATATCTATAAAAGAAACCATTACACATTACTAAAACTAGAGATTCAAAAAACGCTTCAATTCTGCCTAAAATGACAATGACGGCCTATTTGCAGCATTTCCATGTTTGGTAATCGCGATTGATTCCTTCAACATTTTCATAACGGCACGCAATTATTACACTCCTGACTGTGCTTAGAAATTTCCGAATACTGATCTTCGTTTTTGAGACATCGTTTGTCTTCGCCCAGCCGATCATTAATATGTTGTTTTGTTTGACGTATGTAGCATAAGTTCTAGGGTTCGGAGTTTTCGGTTTAAACCGATAAAAACCGATAAAAGTACGCCGAATCCATTTTCGGAAATTCGGTTTTAACCGAAAAGGTCAGTTTTTAGGTTCGGCATTTTCGATTTAAACCGATACAAACCAATAAAAAACCGTCAAATCCATTTTCTAAAATTCAGCTTTAACCGGAAAAGGGCACTTCGACCTTCCAGTCGTAACGCAGAGCCATGGCGAAAAAATGGAACGACACTGTCTATCGAAATGTGTCCGAATGTATGGGATACACGGATGCCATTACGACGTTTTGGTTTAATGTGCGCATCATCGATCAGGACGTGAAGTCCGAAATGCCCCATAACTTCGCCATGTACGAACGTGTTTTTAAACTCGTTGTAAGGAAGACTGACTTGATGAAAGCTCTGCATGTTGTGTTGAGCTTCAAAACTTCGCACCGTGGCTCTTTTGGCGGTCACAATTGGTTGATTGGCCGATTTTGGCTCAGGCAGCGCTTCATCTTCTCAGTGTGCCATTGTCCAGTGTTAGCGTTGTGGCGGCATTCTCAAAGCTCAGGATCATATTAACAGGAAAAAAGAGTGCGGAACGGATCAACGAGGAGAACCTGGGAAAGCACATCTGTGTGTACTAAAATAAGATCACGAAATCTGATGTACAGAAAGTGAAGTTCCATGTTGTTTGGGCATAGGCTTCATATCTATCTTGTTTGTACTTCTGTGTTTTTTTTTGTTTTTTTTTACAGTTGCACACATTTACCAAATAAAGTGTCCATTTCTTTTTCTCTGTATGTGTGCCGTTATTCTTTGAGTGATCACAAATATCAGAGCTACGAGGATCATCTGATCCGGTGTCCGTTAGTGTTTATTCTATATTCACTGAAAAGAGCCGATAAACTTTTGTGGGCATAAATATACGCCGAAAAAAACCGAAATTTGGATTTTAAAATAAACACCGAAAAAAGTACGCCGAATTTCGAAAAAATAGAAACCGAAAACGCGGAACCCTAAGCATAACCCACGTTCAAAAGGGATCCTGTAGACTACACCGGAAACACATGTGACACATTGCTCCCTGTTTCTTTGTGCAACCTTTTGAGCGGAAGCGAAAAGAGTTGAACGTTTCCAGCTAATACCTGTGCCAAACGCCATGCGTAAACCAAACTTATCACCGATTGATTTCAAGTTGTGGGATATCTAATAAAGAAAACGGACGCTGGAGAAAAGCTCACCGGGAAAAGCTCGCCGCAAAAGCGTCCGATGCGGAGAAAAGCTCACCGGCCTTTTGACGGATGCAGAGAAAAGCTCATCGGCCTTTTGACGGATGCGAAGAAAAGCTCACCTACGAATCTATGAACCGACCATTGACTCAACTCAAATACGTTCACTCAACTGGAGTATGTTCGGATGCCATACGTGCATGCGGTCATTCTGCATTTCACTAACAAATAATATATTTTTAAGTATTTCTTAATTTTACAGAATTCGTAGCACGAGAAAACTAAAATAAATTTCAAGAAAATCAATAAACCAGTAATTGAAGGATAGCCAGGAAAATATAACCAGTGTAGTACATTCAGCTTGAGTAGTTTCTTCTTGATGTTATATATTAAGTTACCTGTCATGTACCAGCAGCGGATTCTGCATTTCCAAACCTTCACATTTCGACATTAAAGAAGGCACGCTTTGAATATTCTAAGCTTTTCCAATGAGCTCAATGAAATCTATATTTCCTCTATCCCGGCTATGTCACAATTAAATATGGCAACACTTGCGAGAAAACGGTCGACATGAAAGCGGAACGACGGCTGCAGCAAAGCGCCTTGCTTTCAAATGTATTTTACCCGCATGGGACACGCCTGTAGATACACTCACTGATTTCTATTGTAGTTGGCTGAATCGCGGATAGAGGCTTGTCCCGCTGGGGTCGAGTGGCACCATCAGCAGCCATCGCTTGACACCAGCTAATGCATGGGACTCTATGGGAGAAACGGGGAAAACTGCAATTTCTTATTTTAGTAGGTTGTTCTCGACGATTAACTTTTAGCGTGTTTTCCGGGAATAACCGTTAATATTCTGGGCGCAAATATCAAAAGCGGTAGAATACCATTTTTTTTAATGAATGTTTTTTGGTTGAGGGTCGACGGTCGCGACTTTGTTAGGCGTGAACTCTGATGCGATTCAATGAGACAAGGGTTGCCGAGAGTCACTTTAGAGTCGTTCGTGATCTCGAAGTCGTCATAGCTTAGGAGACTATCAGTTAGAAGGCATTTACTGGGGGCGTTCGCATCGTTTCAAGCGCTTGTACAGAGTACTTCTGGTGCAAGCTTTTGCTTTGAACTACAGTATGTGACGAACTAAGACTGGGAGCGTGTCGTTCATTTGTTGAACGTGTAATTTATTTAGCAATTGAAGCAAGCGACGCCGGCACATTCGGTGGTGCTTCGGCACATTTGATTTTTTTAATCGGCGTCCGAACGCTTGACAAATACCTCATGGATTCGAGAAAAAAAACCGGCATGATTACGGTTTTTTTTTTCTTTTTTGTTTAAAATTTTTCTGAACTTTCAATTTTTAAACACCCGATATAATGATCACAGCAGATCGTAAAATACTCGCCTTCGAGCACCGCGTACAAGCTTCAATATTTCTGCTTTTGTATGTTTCTCCTATAGAATTTCGTGTATTGCCTGGTGTCAAGCAACGGCCGCCGATGGAGCTATCGACGGGCTTCCGATCCGCGATCCAGCCTACTACAATAGAGATCAGTGGTTCCAATGCTGATCCTAAAATGCTCAGCCCGGTCCAAGCATACAGGAGCAAATTGTTCACTTGGTGAAATAAACATCGAATGGATAAAGACTACCTTGAATAAAAATTGAATTCTAGGTCAGCTTTCCTCCGGGTCTGTCGAAAGACTGGTGAGCTTTTCTCCGGGCTCGCACAAAAGTAGGTGAGCTTTTTTCCGGTGAACTTTTCTCCGGAGAGCTTCTCTCCGGTGAGTCTTTCTCCGGGATTTGGAAAAAAATGAACGGCATGACAACGAACTTGTTCTGTTCGGGATAAACTTCCCTGACTGATGAAACAACGTACGAAAACTGTTTGGACCGGAAATCTCGAAGGTATCTTGCAGCATTAAACCGGGAAAACAACCTCAATAGACGTCATAATCGAGTGGCAACAGACGTCATAATCGAGTGGCAACGAGAATTTTGGACCGCGTTATTTATTATATTTTGAACTAAACCTGCTTTTAAATGCTTCAAATAGCAAATATCAAAATGAAGTCTAGTTTTGCCTTTGTCTTTCCATATGACCAACAAAACCCCGGGACAATCTGAGCTGGAGGTCCAAATACTGTAGTACGTTGTTTTCTGGCTTCTCAATAGATAACCTCAACTCTTTTTACACGGTATTCTCCATGGAAGCACAAAATGTCATCCACATATCTTCTGATAAGAAGTGAACCATGTGTACAATCTTTGATTAACTTGTGCAACTTTAAATCTAAGCTTCTGAGATAGATTTCCGAAAGGGCAGGTGCTACCGCCGAGCCTATATACACCGTTGGATGAACTTTTGACAATGATGATTTACCACTGTAGATCTGAGATATAGTTGAAGAATCCTTAGAAAATCTGAAATCTCCATACCAGACTGGGACTGAAATTTAACTAAATTATATCCTCCAAAAACAGACGGATCTTAGAAAGCAAAATAGCTTGTTGAAATGAGTAACGTAAGTCCTTGATGTCCACAGGGAAAAATCGCGCAAGGCTTGCGATAAAATGGCTTAGAACCTGATGTTATATCAGTGCAACATCTTAGTGCTAAAGGGCTTCTGAAATCTAGACAAGACAAACCGTTTAGAAGAAAAGTGAATAGTCCTTTGCGACGTGCCGTCTTTGTTAATAACAAATCTCAGAGGAAAGTCAACCGTCGACCTTGTGGTCTTTGAAGAATAATTTTATGCCAAACGTGTCCTTATGGTTACTATTCAAGCTGGCAGCTAAAGACACAAAAAACACTGTCCTTAAATGTCTTCACAATTTTTCTCTTCTGACGTCTTAAGCGCCGTTCACACTCTTGCGACCGAGTACGACCGAGAGAGACAAGACCGGTTTTTAGGACCGGATGCGCTACAGCGGAGCTGGTCCTAAGAGATCGCAAGAGGCTTAAAAACCGGTCTGGTCTCTCTCGGTCGCACTCGGTCGCAAGGGTGTGAACGGGCCTTTAGATTTTCGTCTAAAGATCTAAACGATTCAGATACATCACTGTATCTGAAAATTCTGAATTGATCTTTAGACGATAATCTAAGACGTCACAAGAGAAAAATTGTGAAGACATTTAAGGACAGTGAATATATATATATATATATATATATATATATATATATATATATATATAGAGAGAGAGAGAGAGAGAGAGAGAGAGACGTATATATGTGGGTGGTTTCATCTGAAATCGGGCAGGCTAAAAGGATCAAATTTTTAATTTTGGCGAAAAAAATATATGTTTTGGGGGCATTTCTCAAATGAAGGAGGGCGCAAACCGCGTGTTACCCAGATTTTTTGTTCTCGAGTTACGAAGCGTAGAAGCCGCAGTGGCAGAAACTAGTATATTTGCCTGCCGTCGCAGGTCGCGTGTTTGACACCCTCTGCTGCCGCTGCTGTTTTTCTCCACCATCTCTAGGCCCGTTCACACTCTTGCGACCGAGTTCGACCGAGAGAGACCAAACCGGTTTTAAGCTTCTTGCGATCTCTTAGGACCTGCTCGGCTGCAGCGGAGCTGCTCCTAAGAGATCGCAAGAGGCTTAAAAACCGGTTTGGTCTCTCTCGGTCGAACTCGGTTGAAAGAGTGTGAACGGGCCTTAACTTTACCCCCTCATTTAATAGGTACTATAAAGATATTTTGATGCATTCAAATATTTTGGGGGATTTTATTTTTTCTAAACAAAATGTCAAACTCGTCGTTCAGGTTGATTTTTGGTCAAATTTGGCAGGTCCACCTTGTCTGTACTAAAGGTAAATTTTCTTTCTTTAGCTCTATAGAAAGCCCAAAGCAATCCCATTATTGATAAAATAATACCATTATGATCTCTTGACTAGCCGCTCCGCCACCTTCACGTAAAGGTTGTAAGAAATAACAAATGTTGAACGTTTGAAGTCGATTTTCTCAAAAACCCGACTTTTGTAAATTAATATTTTTTAAAATTATTTTAGATATAATAGTTGACTACAAGAAAAAATAATCCAGAAATGTAATATTTTGGTTGTATGTCCTCTATTTGAGCCGCAATCGTGTGAGTGTGCCTCTACGATTTCAAAAATATATTTTTTGAAATCGTAGCAACGCGTTTGGACGCGTTCTGAAAAAAAAAAAAGGGGAAAGGGGGGGGAGGCTTAGGGGGAAACAGAGTGAAACCCAAAAATAAAACTAAGCTAGGCAGAGCATGAGTTTCTACACCCTATAATAGAGCAACACTGCTCTGCAGCCTTGGTCTGTTCTAGAAAATATATCCGGAGACGATGTCGCTTGCGGCAAACGCCCTTTACGAAGACAAGCTAGCTCAATTTGACTGAAGGTTTGTTGTCATATTTTTCTCTTTTGAAGACCATATGTTACTGAATGTTTTACCATCACAAGTTAGTTCAAGACACTGCAGACGATTATGAAAAGTATAAAAAAATGATAAAATGATTTTTTTTATTGACGTGCAATTTTGCCGCATTTACAGAAATCCACTGCGTTTCCGCATTAATAGCACAACTAGAATATTGGCTAAGCACATCGTTTTATATATTTGTAAAATTCAATTAAAGATGCTCATTTTGATAATTTTTTCGCCATTTTATATGAAGTATGTTGGCGAATCATTTGTGAATGTGCCTCTAAAACGTGTCTACCTGACGTGTTTTGTAGCTTTCTTTTTTTTTCATCGTTTTTTTTTGTAATTTGTAATATTTTGCGTACATGCTGTAAACCTTTCATGAAATAAATAGAAAAAAATTCCTGCGTGAATGCTTCGGTGTGAAATTGACGGCTGTGCAAAGTACCGGTGAGTCCTAGCTTGGGCCATGTCACTAGCTTCGAAATTTTTTATCTCCGGAAGAAATTTAGCGACGGCGTTCACAAGCTGAATTCCTCCCAAAAACATGGCTTCACATGTTGTTGTTTTTTTGTTTTTCTTGCATAAATATAAAAAAATGTGATTCGGACCATCATTGTGTGAACCACGAATGTTTTTAATTTTTTCTCTTGTGTTTTTGGTAGTTTTTTCGTTTTTGTCATCTCAATAAAAAAACAAAAAAACAACTGCAGTGGATGCTTTAACAAACTAACTTTTCGAGAAAAAAACAATTAAACGAAACGACAGGTCCGGGATCGGTGCACGGGTAGAAACTAAAAAGTAAAATGGTAGCTTGCATTTTTTTTTTTACAAAGTTACGGGGAGAGAAACGCTCATTTACCGATTTACTCTTGCTACACTATACGCTAACTCATGTTTACAAAGAAACCGGAGCGCCCGGAGCGCCCCTAGCGGACGCCACCGGCGCCGCGCATGCGCGATGGGGGTATGGGCAAGAAGCTCGCCGTCGCCCATAAACACACCATTGAAATGCGATGTTGTCGGCGTCAGTGTGAGTCCCCCTGCCCTTTTTCGCGTT
Organism: Ixodes ricinus; assembly: GCA_037355805.1. Taxonomy (NCBI): domain Eukaryota; kingdom Metazoa; phylum Arthropoda; class Arachnida; order Ixodida; family Ixodidae; genus Ixodes; species Ixodes ricinus. The sequence goes on along the minus strand of JAZHYW010067765.1, from coordinate 8,643 downwards.
CGAATTGTTGGTTCTACGTCTTCCTGGCGATGTCTGACTATCTTGAGCGGCGTCAGCGAGAATTACCGAGGCTCCTACACCGCAAAACTTCGCGTGAATAATGTGACATGTGGCGAGTCATTCCGCGTGGACGCCGCAGAATGTACGCTAAAGCCTGATTCGCATGATGAGATTTCGCTCGGAATTTTCAGTCGCGACGCCACTCGGGCTGCAAAGTGTGAACCGTAGCTGAGATGGTCGACGTCGATACTGAAAATCGCAAGCAGAATCGGACTAACTGAATTAGGCATAACAAGTCGGTGATGGTCACTGGTAACAATGATCAACATCTCCTTGTATCTACTGTTTACATCGAGCCTGCTTGCCAACCTTGAAATTTAAGTCTTTTGAGGCCTGCACTTACTTCTTATCGCAAGTACCGGGCCAACATTTGGTCTATACGGACCGGCGTCGTCTAAGAGAGCAGACGACAAGCCGAAACGTTTGAAAGAGCAGACGACAGTTCGAACAATCAGGCGGCCGTTTGAACTTGAAGACGCACTGAACGTAGTCTGCAGGTGGTCCGCACAACTTGACGGTTTTCTGGCGTTCATGTTGGAACAAAACAAATAAATCTGATGACCACAAGTATCCGTGAATTCAACCCAAAGTGCTTCCCGCCCAAGCAATCATTGTCCGACGGTGTCTGCTTTTCCCTTTTCACGGCACATATCCAGATTCTCGGACGAACCGAGCACGTGAAAACTGACCTTCAAACCTTTCTCGACACTTTTGGTACGGCCCCAGTCGCGGTGTTTTGACGAGAAGGCAGGTTTTTGTCTGGTTCCTTTCAAAACAACGCAGGAATACACGTCTGGCATGGGGACTTCTGCCCACAGCCCCAGACCGGAAGTGCGACCGGCGCGCCACCACCGCGCCGTGACGTCACAGAGATGAGTTCGTGTATAGGTCCGCCATATTTCTGTTAGAAATTTAGAAAGCAAATACTGATGCCATTGATACAAGCCATATATTACACAAATGTGCACGCCCTGCATATCCCAGCACCCCTGGGCATCTACAGACAGCGTACGTTGGTTGTAGTTTTATTGCGCATTCATATTGCCTATTAAAAGTTATTGTCTGTTTCCAGTAAACAACTTCTGCGGCTCATTTCGGTGAGAAGGAATCAAACCCGTCAGTGATATCTAATGCAGAACAACTTCGGCATGCGCTCTCTTGTTTTTAGGCTATATATTTTTTTAGTGGAGAGGCCATTTTTAATCCTTGCTTGCCATCACAAACAAATTTTCTGGATTTGGTAAAAAAAAATGGCATAAAAATGCTAATAATAACTTTTTTTTTGTTTTTTTTAGGTGTAAACATCTTTAGAAGTTATGCATGATCAAGAAAACCCATTAGTGAAGACTGGAGCGACCATCGAAGGTGTTTCAAATTAAAATATATGTGATTGCAGACCAGTATTTTCTTATAAAGGTCAGTGAAACATTTGCGGCCAAGGTGTTCTTAGAAATATTTATCCCGGTTGTTTGCACACGTCAGTATTCAATAGACAAGGCCTATAGTCGGAGTGTTCCACTGACCGCTTAGGTATAAAAGGTACAACTCTAGTAATTAGGCCCTCGTCATGCACGCGTAGATAAGAATCGTACAAACACTTCCAATCGATTACGGGCCGCCTAGTCAGCGCGCTGGCACTGTCAAGCCCGGACTAAAGTCCCTAGAACAACAGCTTCCTACAAGTAGCGACATTCTTTGAAGCGCCGAGAGCGTGACGATGCGGGTTTTATAATGGCGGCGCACGGCAGAGGTTTAAACCAACGTTAGTTTAAACTGAATGCCGCCATTTTGTTCCAGCGGAATGTGCTCTGTCATTTGTATTGGTTGTCGTTGTCGTTGCTTGTAAAGAGAAGTATCAAAGGGACTTCAGCCCAGACGGCTCTGTCGCTTTTCCACGCGCTGGACTAGCCGCCGTGACTTCTCGGAGCAAGCGCGCAGGCTTTGATTTCGAGAAAGTGTTGGTTCTGCCGGGTGCATACTTTTAGCACACTATAAAAAAAAAATCTTTGTTTTATTTGTACGTCCAGGCGCAGAGGACGCTACGAGCTATCCTATCCAATCCCGTTCGGTGCCCGTGATACGCTTTCCGCGCGTCGCTGTGCCCCTCTCTAAGGTCACGTGGCACTCACACGGCCTTGTTGTTGGGCCCGTTTTCTCGAACGCGAACCGTGGGTTAAAGTTAACTATTGTCCCTAGAAGGGGGAATTCTAGGTCACGTGACTGGGAGAGCAGGGACGCCGAGGGAGGAGCAGTACCTACAAGCAAAATGGCCGCGACGTCGCTTAATGAGGGCTGATAGTTCTGCTTGGTTCTGCTGAACATTCATTTCGATCCGGCTGTCATATTAATGACGCGCCATCAACCTATTAGCACGTCAAGCAAAGCGGTAGTTCAGAGGGACTACTAAACTAACCGACGGCAGCATTCCGCGAACGCATCACTCTTCAGCAGTCCGGGATCCAAGACATATGACGGTACATAAGCCTTGCAAGTGTTTTTATGGTGACTAAAAAATGTTTTGCGAACAAGTGTTGGTACATATTTATACTAACACGTTTAATTTGTTACACTATGCACGCCAACTCGTGAGCAGCGATTACTTTGCGGAGAAAGGGGGTTATCCTCGATAAAGTCTTCGTTCCGGGTGAACAGCTGGGACATTGTACTGTTTTTTGTTCGCAGTGCGCCGACAGTATGCCGACAGCATCGAGGTTTCTACATATCCCCGGTGGCCAGCAATCCAACGATGACGAGAATCTTGAGCTTGTGGAGACTCAAGAACAGACAACCGTTTCGCTGGTGTCCACACCGGTTCTAACCCGCGCTCGTCCTGAGCGCGCGCTAGCTTCACCCGCCTCATGAGTCACCTTTATTCTCTTCCTTTCAAATCCCCACAAGCTTTACGCTGAAGCAGTGCCGCTGCGTCTGGTTCTGACCGCGACGGTCGGTCGATGCATCCACCAATGGGAAAGGTAGAAGCGCGGTATACGAATCAACCTTGCCGATGTCATCTGTAGAAGTCGCAGAAACGAGAAATAAACAAATCGTTTCCGTTATCAAAGTACAAATACGTCCGCAAATCACTTTGTTAGTAAGTCCGTAGTCGGTCGGTAAGCTAATCGGTGGATCGGCTGGGCAAACGGATCGCAGAAACGTGCGTCGCAAGGAACAAAGACTAGGGGTGTCGCGAACCGGCCGAGTTCGAGTTCGACCAGGTTCGACTTTCCGAACTTTAGTGACAATTCTCGACGAACCTTGTATTGAGGTTCGACTCATGTGCGCATGCGCGACAGGCTGGCCAGTTGGCTTCGGATTGGATTGTGATGGCTAAGGGATGAACTAAGGGCACCGCTGATTGGTTATTTCAGTTAATACAGTACAAACAAATTTGGTTATTAACTTCTTCAGTGATTAGAATTGGTTTCTTTTAATTGCAACTGTTCATAAAGAGACAATAACCCTTTGGATAAAGAAATTCTCCAAACCTAGACATGCTTGTATCGAGGTCTGGCCACACTGTCCACTAAAGTCGAACCGGTCGAATCTGGTGAAAAGTTCGAAGGTTCGTCGAACCGGTTCGACCCAGTCGAACCTCGAAAGTTCGACCTAAAAGATCCGGTTCGACAAAAGTTCGCGACACCCCTAACAAAAACGAGACTACAGCACCGGCGTTGCCAGACTGGAAGGCACACGGGAAAGCTATGCGTTGTTTATGGCGAAACATATTGAAGGAAATGTTTCTTACATTTTCGAATATTCGTCGACAAACTCTAGCATAGTAGCTAAAATTTCTTCGTACCATCTGAAGCAAATACATTGGTCTTCAAGTACAACATTACTATATTTTGACTTAAAATACCATACTAGATCGATAACAACCAGCGGAAAAAGAGGATAAACAAAATGACTGGCTTGTTTCACCGATAGATGACGCATCTTACTTCCCAATCAAAAATAATTATTGTTGTTCTAAATCCAGCCGTTTACTACAGTACCTAGGTACTTTTTCCTTCCTAGGCACCGTGGTTTACCAAAATGGGTTTACCATCGCTTCGAGAAAACCGGCCCTTTCAGAGTGCAAGGCGGCGCTGCTACCCGAGCATAAATAAAGCCCCTTCATGTTTTAAAAATAGCGCAAAGTGCGTCGATGCACGAGGCACGTGTAACGCGCAGCCTTTGGGAAGATCATTCTCTGGAGAATTCTCTTTTCTCTGGAGGTCATCGGAAATGACGTCATGTGCAAGCCACGTATAGAAAAGCGCCGGATTTGTTGAAGAAAGGAGAAGAAACAAGAAAGCGATCAAGTTAAAAGAAACAAAGGCAATAAATCAAGCGCGTGAAACGAAAGTACACGTTAGCGAGGGGCGATCACGTTGTAAATTCGAACATGTATTTGACTGGTTTATATAATCATATTTTTCAAGACCCTAAGAGTAAGTGCGAGACATCAAATGAACGAGCGAGCACGACGGCGCTACACCCGACAGGAAGTAGTAAATCAAACAACGGTGACATTTCTGTCAATCTTTCTCGCAGTTTAATTATGGAATCAATATATAACACTTTATGGAGCCCCCTGTACGTCGTGAATCAAATCACGGACTTCGTAGAAGTAGTTCGTGGAGTTTCGAATGATCTATACCTGCTGTAGCAAGACTTCACGGAGTCCCAGAATGCATTGTCCGTGACTCACGGTCGGATGACCTTATGCGCCGAGGAAGTGAGGAGAGGGGGAGACGAGAGAGGACGTCTGAACGCCGAGCTCCGATTGGAAGGATTAGAGGGTAGACCTGAAGCTAGCTGCCTTTGTCTCCCCTGCACTCGTCTAACGCGTTCGAATGCGAGAGCCAAACGCCGGACGCCGGCCTTCCGCCTTCTAATGTGTTCGACGAATGGAGACAAAGGCAGCCTTTGACTCCACTGCAGGCACGTAGCCAGGGGAGGGGGGGAGGCATGGGGCCCGCCTCCGAAATCTTACATTTTGCTGGGTCCTACTCTCCCCCTCCCCCTCACACAGCATTTTTTCACGAGCCCCCCCCCCCCCGAAACAAATTCCTGGCTACGTGCCTGCTCCACTGGACTCGTCGAACGCGTCCGAATACGAAAGTCAAATGCCGGATGCCGGTTTTCCGCGTTCTAACGCGTTCGACGAGTGCAATGGAAATAAAGGCAGCTGGCTTTGAGGCAACGTTACTATACTTCGTTTCAGCTTGGGTCCAGACGCAGCCGATGCCACGAGCGCGAGCGTGTGGCCCTGATCAGTGCTCGCATTGCACGAGCGCGCGTGCTTAGCAGGGACGCAGAAAGCCCCGGAGCTCGCCCTTGTAGCATCTCCTGCGTCTGGACCCAAGCTGAAACGAAGTATATATAAGTTACAGGTCAAGAAGGTAGCGGCAAATGTCTTTCAAGGGAATTCATATATCCCTCCGCCTTCTCCGCATCCAATAGCGTCCCAGCGTTTCCGTGACGTCGCGGCCTACGCGGGAGAAGCGTCTTGCCTTCCTGTAAATCAGACATGTACAAATTACTCAAAAAAGGTAGTTAAGTTAAGTTACTGAGTATCGACGCCAAAAGTAATTGGAGTAGAGTAGAAATTACGCATTTGTAATAGTAATTGAGTAAACTACTAACTACTGTAAAAAGTAGCGAGTTACTTTGAAGTTACTTTCGAAGTTACTTTTTTTATATTTTGTTGTAGCAAAATGAGCAGCAGTTTTGATCCGTGAAAAACCCTGTGAGCCTAAAATAAATGCAGTCACTTTATGGGTTGCGTTTTCACGAAAATAGTTTATTCGCTCGCAGAAGCAATTGACTTTCAAAGTTCTTGATAGTAGAGTTTTCCCCTTTTCCTCCTCAAGACGTCCCCAGCCAAGCTTATAAAGATGTTCCACCGACTCGCTGGATGGAACGGCAGCGTTGAATTTCAGAAGCAGGCTGTGCAGTGTCGGGTAAGCATGTGAGGTTTGCCTCGGCTAGAGGGTCTTTCTTAACAAACTCTCTTCCTTTTTTTTTCTCGGCAAGTTGAGATTGTTAGGAATGGCTTCTCTTTATTCCCCCGACGTTCGGAGAGTACGCTGAGCGAGTGCACCTGACCGTCAAGAGATCAAGTCTCGCGCCACGACGACGAGATCATCCGGACGACTGCGCGCCTCGTTGCAGCGCTGGTGCTACACTACTGAAAAAAAAAAATAGTTTTGGTTTAACAGAAGATGAAACGAAGTATACTTCGCCACTGACGCCGGGTCCAACAGGGGGTATGCTGCCCTCCCAAGGGTGACTCGCAATCCTCGCCGGCGACTACGGTATCCTGACGACCCTGACACGCCTGACAAGCAAATCGTTTTAAGTAAAGAGGAGGTCTCCCTGGCGTGAAAGGTCGGAAGGACGCGAAGGATTATCTGAACAAGCATCGTCGCTCGTACAATTCCAGCTGGAAGCGGGAACGTGCTCCCATGAACGGAGTATCCGTGTCTGCGTTTGTCCGCGGGGAGTCCGTCTTTGAAAAGGCGTATGCGCTGACGACGAGGCGACCATGGGAACAGGCGCCCAAGTGCGAGGTCATACGAGTGGCGCCTCCCCAGGAACCCCCAAACCGCAGTCAGAACTCACTAAAGGCAGACAACATGAAAACAACAACCCTCGGAGTGTCCCCTTCTTTCACGGTTGCAGCTGGAGGAGCGTCGTCTGCGTGCATTACCGGATTAGGTCAATACCCGACCAAGGCTTCTTGTGCGCGCCGGTGTTATGTTTTGGGTGCTCGTCGGCATCTTGGCCCAAAGGCGCTTGTGATGCAGTTCCTACGGCTGCCGAGTAATAGTGCGTGGGAACGGAATGTGAGGAATTCCCTTGTTCCGGGAATGCCACTTGATCTGACGACGTCTTATTTATTTCTGCGCTCAAACTTTCGTGATGAGCAAAATTATCACTAGATTTCGAAAGTAGTTAGTAGTTCGAGTAGAAGTTGCCTCAAAAACGTAGTTAAATTAAACTACTAATTACCCAAATAAAGTTGTAATTGAAAGTTACCAAGTTACTCGGAAAAGTAGTTAAACTACAGTAGTTTGAGTAGAGTAGTTGAACTACGTCCAAGTCTGCTGTAAATATATGCCTTATTTTTCGACTTTGAGTTAGCGTTGTGGAAGTCACTAGAGGGAGATTAGAGTTTTCCCCCTCCGATGGAGACAAATACGACTTTCGGGGGTTAGGCTCCCCCTCCGGTGGATACAAAGGCTGCTTTCAGGGGCTCGGTTCCCTCTCTGATGAATACAAAGGTCACTTTCCTAAAAAGTGGGGGTCGGAGAGAAGTTGTCATTACTCTGTAGCCAATATCTATCCATTGAGGCGGAACAAGGGTCGTTTCCAGTGAACTATTCTTTCGACTGCGGAGGGATTTGAAACGGGCGCATCACGCTTGTGGGAGGAGCTTCTCGTATTTTCTTGACTTTGGAACATCCCCGCGGAAGGGGCATCCCCTATCACTCACTTCAGTCCGCCTCCTGTCGTTCGATGCGCCATCTAGATTTTCGTTTACGAACTGTGTTTTACAGAGTACGGTGGAACGCCATCTAGACGCTGCGCTTCGAAACGTACGTATCCCATAGAATACACTGCAGTTACCAAAGCAGCCGTCCGGAGCGTCAAACGACGGGTGGCGAATCGTTTGAGTGAGGAGGGGGTTACTGCTCGTGCAAGCAGCGTCTATGAGCAGTTCCGTAAATGAGTTAATCTAATAACGTTGGCTTTAGGTTAATATTTCCAACCAGAGCTCGGCGTTCTGTCGTCCCCCTCCTTCTCGGCGGATCCAGAAGAGAAGAGCGACCCCCTGCCAAATATCGCGTTGAATGACACTGCGTGCGTTCTTCGAGGGACCCCGAATCGCAACAGTGAATCAGCCAGGCGAGACCGGAGCGGAGTCACTGGATGACTTTAAATCGGGTAGAGATTAGCAGCGCTCCCTACTGTGCCCGACACTCGCAGAAGTATTATCAAGTCGCCTTCCGCGCGCTGCAATCTTCTGTGCCGTGGAACGTGTTCTGGGCGTGCGCAGTGGCTCTCTCCTGCGGAATACCAGACATGCATCGCAATCCAGTGATTCTTCTATGTATTTTCGCCTTGCTGACATGTTCTCTGGTCAAGACGCTTCCTGACCTTCCTGAATATGAACTAGCGATATAAGTGCACTATGCAAGCACTGTTCCCACCTCTGGCTCCTGCTGGCGAGGGAGCTCCTTTGAATCGTCAAAGAGCGAACTCTGGGCGATATCCGCGATTTCAGGCCGATCACGCACGCTCGTGCAATATAAACGTTGTTCGGGCATACATGGGTTGCACTGACGCCACATCGCATACTTTTGACCACCATGTAAGAGAAGGAGAGGGAAGCTGCTTTTGTAAGAATTTTGAGTGACATGTGGTTAATCTTCTATAATCTTCTGGGAGCAGAATAGCGACGTCTGTGCCAATCCGGGAGACACAAAAGAGGATCCTGACAAGAGGGGAGCTCCCTCTTCCCCTCTTCTCTGGTGGTCATCAGAGCGCTCTTTCAATGACGTCACGTGCAACCCATGTATAGGTTCAGGTACA